>JABFFF010000144.1:0-75197 GCA_013623665.1 Fusarium sublunatum
TCTTTTGGACACTAATTTTATAAGTTATTCCACCTCCTCCATCTTAACTCTCCCTCTCTCTCCTACTCTCTCACATACCTATATATATATATATGACAACCTTCCTTCTCATATACTCTCCGAGACCGTTAAATGGCTCGCACGCCATAAGAGCTTCATGCTCTTCAGTGATCGCTACTGCATCAAACATCTACAAGTACCCTTGACCAGCATGGTAAGTTCCCGTCTAAACATGATCTGGGAGTCATTTCCGACACCTTGTGTAGGATCCTGGATCTCCCAGCAAACCGGCTTGGACCGGTGAAGCGGGAAGTAACCAAGCCCAAGTCGGAATCCAGAGTCCTCAAGGAGACCTTGGCCGCTTTAACTTGTTCGCTCGCAACTTCACTGAAAGCGTGAGTCGCATTCTATGGCTGGTGAAGGCTATGGCTAATTGGAATAGGTCGACGAGGAAGATTGGACATATTCCTCTCAACCTGAAGTTTCTGACCAGAACGATACTCTGTCCGAGACTCATGACGATGCACTCACTCACCGACGCTCCTGTCGAGACTCAAGATGTGACTGCCGCCGATAACGGCTGAGATTGACCCTGCCAATGTCAGTTTTCTGCTTTTACTGTGGGAGCGTAAATCTAACTCTTGAGCAGGGTCCTGTAGAGGTTGGGATCGATCAGAGTCATCACGACCAAGTCCAACAAGCCCTGGACAACTCCAGTTTACGGATATCCTTGATGCCGTCGAAGAGCATTGCGATCCTATCGCAGCTTTACGTACGCAAACTCCAGATCTCTGATGAGCCCCACGCTCACTGGCCATCTGTTACCTACAGAAGGCCACCATTATATTATAATTGAGACCTTATATAATGCACAAGGAGACGAGGCTGATCTTGTGCTGGTCGACCATCTTGGCTCTATTGCCAAGCCCTTCTAAACTGCTCTGCTGCTCAGTCGCGCCAAAGTTCTGACAGTTATCTTTTTGAACCGTGGTGCCTTTTCTGGGTGGGAGTTGAAGGAGACCTCTTCCAAGAGAGCCATTCAGTTGTACCGCTTGTTCAAGTACCACAGCTCCCAGGGACTATTCGTCCGCCGTGCCATACTTGGTTTCGATGGCAGCCCAACATGCGAAGGTAACAAGCATTCTTAGCAGTCATTAATAGCGAGTCTTGCAAGGTAAGGCACCTACCAACCGTACGACGATGACCTGAAAGGATGAACTTTCAACTTGTTCATGCCATTGTCGAAGCAAACCAAGCTCGATACACGCGCCAAGAAATCAACAAGCACAGCGATCACATCTGCCACGAGATAATCGAGGGCGAACTACATCGGATATTAATGGCCTTGGCCGATATAACTGCCACGGGCAGTTGAACAAAATTTATAACTTGTATAAAATACTTACTATGTTTTACTAGAATTATCATGCATACTAAAATATCTTCTCGTATACTCCTAATAATTCATTTAATCCTTATAAAACTACTTCTAATATATAATGATTTAAATCTGCCCAGTAGACGCCATTCAAATCCCCCAGACAGGCATGCCTGAGGGCATGAAGGACAAGCGGAAACGGTACGAACTGGAACATGACCATGAATGATTAGTTAGTCAGTCGCAGATAAACGTGACAAGATGTGATCTGTCTATATTTAATGCTGGGTGCCGCCAACTGCCACGGCCACTGTCACTGTCACTGACTGCCACCATCCAACACCGAATCCACGCGCTTCTGCCATTTTCTCTCTGTTTGTTTCTGTTTATTTCTATTCCTTTCTCCCCTCCTTCACTCTTTTTCTTCTCTTCCTCCTCCTTCCTCTTCTTCTCTCTCTATCTTTCAACTTGACCACTGGCGATGGTGAATCGAGCGCCATCCTTTCATAAATCGCTGCCATACACTTTTAACTCAAAGGTATAATCTTTCCGATACCGCGTCTGACACCAGGTTGCTGACTTTTCCCCTTCTTTTTGTAGGCTCTGCGAAGCGAGAAACTTACGCCCTTTCCTCCCCTACCGACGGCAGAGACATCAATATTGCAAAACTGGATCCCAACAATGACTCTCAGCAGAGGGCCTGGACATTATGCCTCTGCCATATAGGGGACAAAGTTTGACTGAACAGACGAGTCTCGCTGGTTCGTGCCTGTTGCTGTTCTCTCATAGACGAGGCCCATCCCAATCTTTGATGCAGTCAAGAGGCACAGGAACGTCTCATGGTCTGAACCCAGGCAATCTTGGAGTCTCTGTCGGTGCTTCTTCATGACGCTGGAATCACATTCGACAGATCTTATCTACGGATTCCTCACCGTCAACATTCTCCAACCATGAGGACGGGCTAGGCCGACTTCGAGCTCAGCTTGACCACCTACGAGCTCTGATTGACGATCTCCTGCGCCAACAAGAGGCTGCCGAGCAGGACGTCAAAAACCTTGATGAAATCTTGACTGCCGTCACTAAAGAGCGTGACATGGCACTGCACATCTGCTCAACGGATATTCTTGGTCTGTACCGGCCAGCTCATCGAAAGTAAGTCCGACTGTATACCGTAAAGGGTGCAAGGCTTCATGCTAACAACCCACCTTTGATCAACAGGTGGATTACAAAAACCTTACTCTGCCTGGTCGACGAAAGACGTTGGAAGATCTTCCTCGAGTGACCAAAGACTACCTCAGCAAGCGCATGGACTTCTCCCAGTTCCAGGAACACGTCCAGGAACTTACTGGCAAATTCAAAAACATCAAAAAAGACTTCAGCGCGCGATCTAATTCTTTGCGTATCGAAATGTCGCAGCTCAAGCAGTCTGCTGATGCCTGTGCCGACATGAGTCAGGATGGTAATACTGGCTCTTCGCAACAGTATCATCCGTCAACACAATGAGCTATCCAGCGTTATTTCTACCATGGGGCTTCAGGTGGCTGAGCTCGAATACCGTCTCGAAAGAATCGACATCGCAAAGCACCTTATGCTTGGAAAGTCCCATCATAGTATCGGGAGTCCGTCACGTTTGGAAGTTCACAGACGGACGGCGTCAAGGAATATAAGGAGATTTCTCTTGCCGGCAACAGTGAAGCGGCTTCTGGTGACATGCTTCGAGTCACTGTCAAGGATCGATAGGCGCATGACAGTCTGAAACCAGGCCGGACTTCAACTGCTCAAAGGAAAGGTTGGATGCTGGTGTCGAAGTGTAGGCTTGCAGGTGAGAAATGTGGCCTCACTCACATTGTTGTTTTTACCCATTTTTGCATTAGATGCAAGAGAGCTTCGCCGCTTTCAAACAAGCTGGGTTGCCAAAGAAAACAGAGCAAGTTGTGATCGTAATGATCCGTACCCAGGTCAAGAGGGTCAGGGGTTAATGAGAGCGTGTCTTTACTGATGACAAGTCGAGTAGCCAGATGTCAGCCCCTACTGACATCAGAGATTGAGAGCCGGCAATCTCACCATTTCATTCTTTTATACTCACAGCGCGAGACACTCGACTATACCCGTAAGGTATCATGTGCCCTTTTACCAACGGGTGCTGCCAGTTTCGACAACAGCAGCAAGCCCCTTCTATAACACAACTAAGAACGACACCGTCAATGAACTAGACGGCGGTCAAGGTCCTTACACTCACTTCACGTATAGTTTGGCTCATTCAACATGTCAACCATCGCCATGATGCGGAAGAGAGCCTCAAACCATATATTATCTCGATCGTCTAGCCTCTATGCGGAGAGAACACATGAGTTGCCGGCCAGATTAAACGTTCACATCTCGTCACGTTCTAAATAGTCTATAGAAGAACTAATTAAAGTAAATACTTGCTATTGTGTTATCTGGCAAGTGGCAAGATAAGCCTTATTGTGTTGAAGCAACTCAATCATTCGTTATTGAATTGACTTTCTTCCTAAATTAGCAAACAAGAAGTCTTCAAACACAAAGAGTCTCTATTAATCAAGCATTCTGCGTACTCATACAGAAAACTTGGATTGTCACAGTCACTGCAGCGAAGTTCACAAGAACCAAGCCCCGTTGAGCCTCACATACTGCTCGTTCAATGATTCAGAATGCGACAAGCAATACGACAATGGCCTCAATAAAGCAACGCAAGGCCAAAAGGTCTTACGTATTATGATTCTATTGTTCTTACTGCGTTATGCAGATGACTTTTGTCTTAAGGGCTGCATTTGATGCGCAGTGCCAGAACCTCAATGGCCATGCAGGGGTTGAGAAGCCATTCTTCACTTCCACGATAAAGAAGCCCAAATTAATCAGGAGAACAAGAGGCTAAAGTGGAAGCCTTGGTTTGGCTGCTGCCTTGAGGCAAAACTGCTCGCCCTTCCAAATCCCCCCCCCCTTCATTCAGCAACACTCAACACAACCTCTCGTATGCCGTGTTTCTCGGGCGAGTGACCCATTTTCCTTCCTTTGTGGGATTTTTCGAATACGCGATACATTCTAGTATCGTTTTCTTCAGAGTAGGGCTACCACTACTGAGCTGAGCTGAGCAACCTCAGCGCCGTGAAACAGACATGGCCACTTCCACAGAAACTTCCCCAAGCCTGGTCATCGGGATCGATTTCGGTACCACGTACGCATACATCTCAAGCTATTCTTCTCCTTCTTCTCTTTCTAACCTTGTCTCACTGCCAGATACTCAGGTGTTGCCTGGACGCGCTCCGGTCGGAACCGTCAGATCAAGATCGTGACCGACTGGAAGACCATTCGGAACTTCAACTCGGACAAGGAGAAAGTCCCCTCGGCCATTCTATATCGTCACATGAACGATGAGAATCCAGCTTGGGGCTTCGCAACCCCTCTTGAGGAGAGTGTCTTACGATGGTTCAAACTTCTCCTCGTCGACGAGAAAGATCTCCCAGAAAAGATCAGAGGTTCTCCCCAAATTGCTCACGCCCGAAGTCTTATGCAAAAAGTGAACAAGACTCCGGCTCAGATCTTGGGTGACTATCTGAAAAAGGTATGGGCCCATAGCAGTGCCAACATCGCCAAGGCCGTGGGACAGCGGATGATGAATATCTCTCGAACGCATGTCGTCGTGACTCTGCCTGCGATCTGGCCTCATAATGTCCGAGCCAAGATGACTGAAGCACTTCGATTCGCTGGAGTTTTGGGCGGCGGAAAGACGACGCACAGCTTCATCTCTGAACCTGAGGCGGCTGCCTTGACCTGTCTTGAGGAGAACTCTGACCGACCAGATGTCAATGTAAGGCCGAATCACTACTCCCTTTTGCTTCATGTTCTAACCATGCTCTAGGTCGGCGACCACTTCGTTGTCTGTGACGCGGGCGGTGGTACCGTCGTAAGTCCCAAACTATTCGCATCCTCGCTGCTGGGCAATCTCTCACAAAACTTCAGGATATCATCACATACAAAGTCGAGAAACTGGATCCGCTGACAGTCAGCGAAAGTGTCAGAGGCGATGGTGAGTCATCCACCTCGAACACTTCAACTCTGCTAACAGCTTCAAGGCGATCTTTGCGGTGCCATATTCCTCGACGAAAACTTCCTCGCCCTGCTCAAGGATGTCTTCCCTAGTAACATCCAAAACAAACTCCAAAACCGCGGCCTCCAGAAGATTGTATAGGATGAATGGGAAGCGGGCATCAAGCCTGCGGTTTGCGAGAATAGTGCCGACTGGGAAGTTCATCTTCCTTACACCGCACCGGTTGACACTCGGTTCTATCCATCCAAGTTCCCCATCGATGCGTGAGTGATTCAGTCCCCTTCTTTCTACCTGCTTTATGCTCTTCAGCTAATTCTAACTACCTCCAGATCCGCGGTTCGGCACAGGGTTTATCAGCCGGTCATCAAAAAGATCCAAGACCTTGTCGAAAATCAGATTGATCAGGTCAAGCAGAAGTATCGGAAGCTACCAAAGGTGAGACAGTTCATTCTGTGCTTAGTTCACCATACTGACACTATTCTAGTTCATCATCCTCGTTGGAGGCTTTGGGAAGTCTCTCTATCTATACGAATGTCTTCGACGTTCAGTTTCAACCAAGATCGATGTCCTCCAGGAATCAGGGGCCGGGCCGTACGTCTCCTTGAACGATGCTTCTTTCTCTGCTAACTATGTACAGTTGGACCGCCGTGGTTCGCGGTGCCGTCCTGCACGGACTCTCGGGTACTAGACTGACGGACTCTATCTCTATTTCGGTTGAGTCACGAGTATCGCGATATAGTTACGGCACGCTTGCGAATATCCTCCCTTTCGACCCAAATGAGCACGACCCGAAGGATCGTGTTTACTGCGAGGGACATGAAGAGTTCCTTGCTGTCGAGCAGACCCAGTGGTTTGTACAGATCGTACGGCGAGTCACTCCAGACTGGTAATGCCATGACTAATTTCTTATCCAGGGAGAGTCGGTCTCTACATACGACCCCGTCTGCTTCACCTTCTGGCAGGACATGACTGGTCCTGGCCAAAACATTCAAGTGGACATCGTCATCTCGGATTCAACAAAGCCTCCTACTCGCAAGGACGACACGGTTAAATCACTTTGCATGATTAAGTCTTCAAACCTCTCCGAATCCCAGTGGAATGCCCTCCCGCCATGGACAAACAAGGCTGGAAAGGTTTACCGCCGAATCCAGTACGACCTGCGCATAATAAGCGATGGTTCGTCTCTGGAGTTTTCGGTTTGGCGTAATAACAAACAAGTGGCTTCTGACAGCGTCGAATTCGATTCAACCAGCAAAGACGGCGAGTCTGATGCCGAGGACGAGTTCCCAGAGCCGCAAAGACTCAGACTGACAGCCAAGTCTGGCCCTAAGGCTATCGAATCCGACAACGAAAACGATAACTACAACGACAGCGACAGTGACTATGTCGATGAATAATCTGGGCGCTTAGAATCTTTCGACCAAGTTTGAGCACTCGAGCCGGGTACAGCGTCAACAATGGATTCCGTTAAAGGAGGGATCCATACTACTACACAGTCTCGATAATGAGTTGAAGCCGTTTTTGGAACAACGACGGAGGGTGACAAAGTATCCTGATGCTCATTGCAGGAACTGCATCAGGATGGAAGCATAGTCTTTAGTCTCTACCTACTTGATAGGTACATGTTTGGGGGTGAAGTTCAAGCCAGGTATCTGCCAAATAACTAGCTATATATGCAACTTTCTACGATTCTCATGCTTATAATATGACTTGTTTATTCCTGAAGTGGTTATGTTCGACATATGACTTTTTGGAACATAAAGCAGCCATTGGCCTGTATTACCTTTACTGTTCTGTCAACAGCAGGCAGGAAGAACGCACTAATCTTTGCTTCCATCATACGAAGTGTCTCCTCTACAGCCTCGTCTCTACATATCCAGCTCGTCGGGACCGAAACTAGAACACCGCTGCAAACACACCTGAAACTCGATCAAGCCGAACTGATATATCCGCTCCGCTCCGCCTCGCCAATCTACATGAACCAGTGTAAGCTTACTTGACAGTTTCCAAGGAAGCCTTTCTTGCTTCAGGTTATTCACGAGCCACCTTTCCCAGTTGCGTTTGCCCGAACCAGAATCTTGAGACTTGTCGTCGGCCCCGAAGGATGAAACCTGCTCGTGTTCTAGTCTTGTACACATGCCATCGACTATACTGTGCAGCAAGTCCTTTTCGTTCGTATCAGCTCTTAAACTGTAACCGCCATATCGGAACGTGGCTCTCCGCTTAGGCACGTACCAGGATGAGGTCCCTGACAACTGAGAATAGCTTCACCATTGAGTCAGTTTCACCGTTGAAGCGTGGCTGGACCAACAAACATAAACGCCCGAGTCCGAACCCCAGCTCCCAGATGCCCATCATCGATCTCGCCGGTCTTCCTGTCATCACAACAGCCACCGCAACTACCCACGGCCCTAGAGCAAAGAGAGTGTGTTTTGCTCGCCGATCAATTTCTTCAGCCCCGAAACAAGACGGTCGGCAAATCTCCCCCAGACGATGATCAAGACGCCGTGGAGAGACTAAGCCCGCAAGAGTATCGTATCTCACAGTGCAGTACGTGATCGACAGTGTTTTTATGTTTCAGGGTCCAATTCCCAATCTACCGTCCGCACTCGTGACCTGGAATTGCGCAACCGTGTGCTACTGCAGATCTGCGAGTCTTCATCTTGACCATGCCAATCTTTATGGAGACGGTAACATCGGCCAATGGTCACATCGTCATAGCAAAAAAAAGACAGACACGGCCTGACCGCTTCTATATACCACAGTTTCTAGAACGCGATACGCGAATGAAAAAGAGACTAGAGAACCAATAATCAACAAGTCAAGCGCCATTTTCATATGGGCCAGTGCTCGCTCCAACGGTTCACGGTTCCCCTGATTCTTCTCCAGCCACCTCCAAGCACAAGCATAGCACATCTCGTGCATGAGAGAAAAAAAGGGCCCATGCCTCTTAAACGAAATGAAACAGCGCGTCTCTAGTGGGGATCATGCAAGAAATACCAACCGTGCTTTTTCACAAAGTTCAAAGACGCTATGATTGCATCGAGCACTATGCATCGTGGCCTAGCCGAGACACTCACTGACTCTGACGCAGAATTCAAGGGAATAAGCCTGTATCTAGGTTTCTCTACCGTTGAGAGAGAGAGAGAGAGGGCTAGCATCGGGATCAAAGACAAACAAGGCCTAAGCTCAAGGTTTAAAAAGATATCGTATCAAAAGTCTAGCTATTCTATGAAACATGAGACCACACATGGCCATATATGTCTCTGCTTGCTTTTTCAAACGTGGTCCCGAGAGCAACGGGAAAAAGCAAGCAGAGACATAACAACATGCGATATCAAAACGCGCATCATTTCAACCTCCCTCTCAATTCAACTCTACAGTATCTATCTATCTATCTATCTATCTATCTATCTATCTATCTATCTATCTATCTATCTATCTATCTATTGCTTATCCTCGGCTCAAAAAAGAATTCCATTCGAAAAATGGATCCCGCGACTCCACCACAATTCGAGCTCGACCCCTGACGTTGGTAGGATTTTGATTTTCGCTGACTGTGCTTTTGGACCCCCCTCGAGTCAGATACGGTGAATATAATTAGCGATGGACTAGCTCAAATGACAGGGCATATTTATGGTGTTCATACTGTATAGTATCTCTCCTCAATCGCTCAGTTGCATGTCTCTTGGCTGACTGCAACTGGGGGAGGAATTCCAAGGGGGTAGATCACAATTAGAGATGGCTAACAGGGGGGAGACATCCCGCTCTCAGGGGTTTGTACTCTTTAATCACACCACACGAAAATTGAATCTCGTTACGAATAATCCATATGATGATGTCAACTTCAAAAATCAAAAGTAATAGTCTTCTCTCGCGAAATTCTAGAATTTCCCCAGCACAATCTCATCTCACTTCTACAGTGACATCCCGAGATTGACGGCCTGGCAAATCGTAAGTCGACGGCATATTAAATTAGCCGTGACATGATCGCCCAGCCAATTCATTTCCCACCTACTCAATCCGGCAAGTACTTTGTCACTACCTCTAATCGTCCCCGATATATCACACAGCCACATGTACATCAGCAGTACATCTCACTTACACCACTTACACCCCTGAGCTGTCACCGCAACAACAGAGCAAAGTTACAGGGGAACGACAAGCAACAAATGCTCTGTTAGACGAGACATTCTCAAAAGTTGCAAAAGGCGGATAGTACATAGCCAAAAACACGCCATGTCCCAGATCCGGCGCGTCACCGCTCCTCAAAACGGCTTCCCGTTAGACTTGTTCCTGTACCATCGCAGTCAGACGCAATTCTAGAATGCCATTCTCAAATCCTAGCTCCCGCTGCCTCGTCGGTGGCTGTAGACTTTTGCCCCAGACTCAGGTACTTGTAGTGGCGGCGCCAAGCTAACCACCTCACCGCATGCACTTGGCAGTGATTGACGTTTTCAACAAAGCCTTTTAACCTGTGGCTAGACATTGATTGTCACTTGGAATTGTAGATCAAAGAAAATGATTGTACCAGCAACGAGCAGAGCAAACTGTGTCTGCTTATGTTATTTTCGTGATAGCAAAGCTAAAACTATCTCCCATCCATGACATGACCTGATGGCGGTGGTGATGTATGCCTTGACCCTTGGTCGACCGTCCATATGCGGCACGCGCTCATTAACAATTTATCTGACAAAGATTTCCCTCCAAAAAAGACCTGTCCAAGGTCGTCGATGCTTGCAAAGCATGTATATGTGTATGAATATGTACCATCCCCAAAACGCCTATTGCCATTCCATTCCAAGGTAGAGAGTGAGAGTATTAACGCCGTAGTTTTTCTTGTCCAGCAGAATATGTAGTATGCCGAAACCGTGGGTGCGCCTGATGCCTTTGCCCTAAGACCCGTAGGGTCCAGATACAGAAGAAAGTATTAGACAAAGGAGAAATAATATTAGAGGCGTCTAGCACCCGAACCCATTTATATAGTTGCCCAGTCGTAATTCGTCAGAAAGTTCAAGGTGAGGAGGTATGTTCCTCTACACCTTGACGCTGCGTCTTCGCGCTGCCGCCGCCAATCCCGCCCGCAAGCGGCTACGGGTGCTGTTGGGCGTCATTGGCGATGCTGGTTCCGACATGGGTGACATGGGCGACATGGGGGCGGTTGACATCCTCCTTTGAGCCATCTCGTGATAGGTGGGCGCCTTGTGCAGGATAGGTTTGGGGGCAGACTGCTGCGCATCAGACTCTGTGGCTGATTCCTCCCGAACCTGCTCCATGGGTAGGGTAGGTGTGTAGAGAGAAAGGTTATCCTTGGATTGACTGGCGAATTGTGTGTTGAGTGATGGTCGGCTTCGCTTCTTGACCAAGCTCAGCGTACGCTTGAACACACCAGTGGGCGTCTTTGGTGTCTTGGGTCTCTCGGCGGGCTCCTCCTTGACCTCGGGCTCGGATTTGGTAGCGAATGGATCAATGCTGAGGAAATCAGGTCTTTGCTTCTCGAGGCGACCAGTGCCCATGCTGCTCGTTCGTGGAGGGTGCAGAACAGCGCCGGAAGAAGAGGTGCAGAAGGACATGCGGCGGTCGAGAACAGGAAGAGTCGAGGTTCTGAGGAGTCGGGTGGCTGGTTGAGGGCCCATAGACATTCTGGATGAAGGTCGAGAAGAAGCATCGCTGATGGTGCTAGGAGTTATTGATCGGCGAGGCAGGTCGATAACAGAAGGCTTTCCAGCGTAAACCACTGAAACCACCTTGGCAGTGTCCTCGCGGCTACCTCGTCGGTCTGTAGATTTTGATTCCTCGCTGCCAGAGTCGAATTCGAAGTCGGAAAAGTCGTCTGCGGAAGAAGAAGCATCCTCCTCGGAGGAGAGGTAAACATCGTGGGGAGTGGTGAAAGAAGCTTGACCCTCGGGAGTCAGCTTGTGAGTTAAGAGGCCATCCAAGCACCTTGAAGCTCGTAGAGAGCTCTTGGCGGGCAGAGCAGGAGCTCCTTGCATGGACAGTTGTCGCTGTGAGGGAATCATGGTGGTGGGAGTGCTTTCTGGAGAAGATTCGTCGGCGTCGGCAGATGGAGAATAGATGGGAGGTCCGGGGGATAGAGTATCTATTTGAGCTTGAGACTGTGACTTTGACTGCTGAGATAGCCGTTGGGCGAGAGAAGTATCGAGCTTGGGTGTATCAAGCTCCCTTTGTGGAGGTTGCGTCACTGTTAGAGACATTGTCGATATAGTATTGTTGATTTATTGGATTCCCCTTTGGAAGGCCCTTGAACAATAGGGCGGGGACAAAGTAAAAGGGAGAGACAGAACCGAAGTCGTGAATAATGTCGTCAGGTTGTGTGTGTGTGTGTGTTTTTTCGGTCGTGGCAGTGGCCGGTAGCAGCAGATGAGAGATGGTCCTGTCGCTTTCTGAGACAGGCGTTCCAAGACACTAGAAACCCAAAACCAGACAAAAGAGACGAAAGCGGAAAGAATGTCTTTGGCGTTGGGGGTAGGGTATCGTAAGTGAAGGGGAAGACTGAAATTCGATAGTCGAGTTTGAATATTAGAGAGGGAAGAGTAGAATCGGGATCCAATATGAGGCGGCTGGGGGAGAAGCATTAATATGAATGAATGGAGTAGCGAGCGATGGAAGAGTCCCTGAGAGGACGGTACGTACCTATCTCTAGGTCAGGACGGCAGCACAGCACAGCACAGCACAAGGTTCAGCCCAAGTCCCTTCCTTAGCGGAGTGGAGCGTGGGAGCGGCATGGGGTGGGCAGGTGCAAGGTCTCCACTTGACGCCCACATGTGAGCCACATTCTGGTACGAGAATGACCTTGAGAAGGAGCCATCATGTCGCACTGTGTACTTGCAGTGGCAGGGGCGCTTATGGTGGCAGGGGCTCGAAGAATAGCGCAGGGCAGGAGCAGCACAGGGCAAGCAGCACAGGGCAGGGTCTCCATCCTTCGATTCGTTTTCTGCCCAGAAATAAATAGTCGTTGGAAAAGAGGCTATACATTTGCTGCGGCAGACTCCATCCAGGCCGGCTGTTAGGTTGAATTAGCAGATCTAATCGGCTCTACGCTGGCGTTAAGAATATACACAATTAATTATCTAGGTGCCCAATATTCCATGTGCCTGCCTCAGTCGTGGCCCCTTTACAGCGTCAAGAGCCGCCACGAGACACTCTACACTCGCTGACCTGGAGCATGAACCACTCAGAGACAACGAGCAGAACGCGCGAAGCCACTGTAACCTCCACTATGAGCCACCTGAGCCTTGGCACTGGTCAGGTCCCAGTTGCCTTGCTCACGCTCCTCGTTTCACAATTCCCCCGCGCTACTCCAAAAAGGAGTGAAATAAGGATGCACGTCAAGTGATATGATGTACAGTAAAGTAAAGTTAATGGGACGTTTGTTATCAGAGACGTCGGCTGCTTCAGATCCCGATTAACGACGTACGGGAGCGGGATTCTAGAGGCGCCGCCTTATCTGTGACGGTGACGCAGTTGGACTTGCATCTATCTATTCTCTTGCGTCTGCTGTATTGGATGAGTCTTGATCGACAGTTACGAAACCGCACATGAAATGCCAGCTCATGGACAGGCAGGATTTGCCATATGACGAATTGCGGCTGTAAACGGGTTCCTACCAAAATAATTGCGCATCAAACGAAAGACTCATACATCATCAGCAGGGCAATGACTATTCAAACATAGCTGATTTGACGAAAGCAAAATTCATGATCTTCACCAACCTCGCGGATTGTGCTTCGCCATTGCTGCCCATCCACTATACACTGCCCAGCGTCGTCACCAGATAACGTAGACCTCAACACCGCCAGCCTCTGTCATGTAATCCGTTTAGTACCCGAGATCAAATACTGCAGCAAATATCTTCTCATAGGCTTCTTTGACAAGACCCCTGTTGAAATAGGTGAGGCTTGCCTAGTCCCTGGTCAAAGACGGACTGGCAAACTTGCATATGGCGATATTCATGATTGGACAAGGTCAACTACTTGAGTCCTGTGCACACGATAGCTTGATGCTTCTATAAAAAAGTCCGAGCTTCCATGGGCACTTTTTTTCAACTTCCTTCGACACCGCTTTCTCTTACACTAGAATATAGTAGCTAACTATTCACGATCTGCACGGTTGAAGACGAAGAAAAAACTCTGTATCATAACCACGAGCATATCCCTTGTCAGAGTCCGGAGCAAACGTCCAAGAACGACCCTGGCCGTGTAGGTTCAACGGCTGCGACATATCAAACATGCCAAGTTGGTAGCCGAAGAACGGTCAATCTCGGGTTAGGAGATGACAGTCCGGGGGTTTGTCTTTTACCCTGGACTCCATATTTCTGTATCAAAAATACGCAATTGCAGTTGCCGCCCGCTGTAAAAATGTTTGAGATCTGACTGCGTGTTTTGGGTCGCCAAGTAACAATACCGAGAAATCGCGATGATTGAGTGAGTGTGAGTGGTGGTGTTGACTGACTGGCCTTGGGCTCTGCGACCTCGTCTTCGCGTATCACATCTTGCCATTCAACACCAGCGTCAAACCACAGGTGAAAGCTCCACACACACATATACATACACAAACTGTACTGTACAGAATTCGATGCAAAACACCTCACTCACACTGGCACTCACTTATACAACTCATCCACATTTACAAGACTCTGTGTCCCCTGCCGGCTTGGCCTGTTGCCGGTCTCGTCGATCCCAAAGCAAATAAAACAAAGTCCACGATGGGGTTGGCTTGGATCTCCCGCTTCGGCTTTGCGCCAACCTGTTGAAGGTATCGCGTAGTGTCATCTCAACCCATTCACGGCATGGCTCTGCATCACCGTCTCCATTAGACTGCATGTTCTACCAAGGCGAGAGATGCTCTATTTTTTTTTTCTGTACTCTAGCCAACTCAGCAAGCGGATCTCATAGCGGTGCATTGGATGTCATGACCAAGCAGACGATGCAACACTGCTGTCTGTGGGCGTGGGATCACGCAGGCACACACATGCACTACGACTCGAGTATGCAAATGCAAATGCAACGGCATCACTCGCTCACTTACTACTTACTGCAATACCTGACCGAGTGAAGGGGTCATATATCGACTGTTTGGACCCTGAAGGTGTAGTCCTACCCTCACACTGTCTACTACCTTAGTTTTGTGTGCCGCATTAGCTAGCCTTAGTCGTGATGCAGGAACTTGAACTTGACAACGCACCACCAAGATTGGGCAATCGTCTTGTTCATGAAGCGCCCTCAACCAGTTCCTGAGCAACCTCATCCTCCAACTGGTTGGTCCCCACTAGCATCGGTGATCCGCCGTTGGTAGGCCATGGCATCGTACCAGACTGGCTTCTCTCTGGCCAATCACATCACATAGTCTCGACTACTCCTTGCAAGTGCTAAACACCCACAAAAGTCTGTATCGCCAGACCGACATTTGCTTCGGGTTGGTTCGCTCATGGAAATCTACTGCCGCTCGTTTTTTTTCCTCCGGCAGTCCCTGAGCGAAATATCCACACACGAGAAAGACAAGATGAATGGGGCGGTCGTCTCTCTGCCCGGACTGTGGACATGTATTCCTAGTTGTTGATCCCTGTCGACTGACTGACTGACTTCTCAGGAACAGAGCGTGGCATGCAGGAGAGGACAGTGTGCATCTCGTGTTGAAGATCATCTGCTCAGCATGAAGCTGTTGATGGTTCGCATCCTCTCGCTATCGCGTCCAATCCCGGCCCGTCAACCAGACATGGGAATCTACAAGACGCCGCCGTCTGTCCTGACCTTTGCCCTTTTACAGATTACGCTTCTCCCTTTGCAGTCTGGAACCTTGAACCCCTCCATTTCCAAACCCCTTGCCATTTCAAGTCTCAGGTTGACCGGCCATGTTCAACACGGCAAGGCCGCCAAGCGAGAGCATAGCCCAGGGTCTGATCCCAGGGTCCAGATGCTGTCGCAGGTTGGTCTTGGTCCGTCCGATGCTAGCTAGAGATGATGATGGACACGGAGAATCTTGTTCCAGTCTCAAGTTTCTGCACGCTGACAGCGGTTTCGTGTTTGACCATGCCATGTCCCCGTCTGATAGGGCCAAGCGAGATTCTCGTGCGCCATTATCACAGCGAACACAGTGACCGACGGCCTCGAGATACATGGACGGAATCGTACTGGTTCGGCCGGATGCGATGGTGTCAAACAGCTGCGTCCGAGATGATGGCCAATATGCTCCGCTCAACAGACGGCTTCATATCGCAATCCGTCAATGAGCGCGCCTGTGCGTTGCCAAGAGCTCCGCATTCGCAGAAACTCTGTATATCTCATATCTCATCCATTGTTGAAGCGTGATGCTCCATTTCTCTCGGTCAAGACCGGCGAGGCAAGCAACTCGAGGCGAGTTGAATGGAATGAAAATCTCGTCGACAAAGTTTAAACCAGTCCATTTGAGAATTGTTAATAGCTCAATTCGTCTCCTTGTCGAGAATCAATTCCTAGTAAAATCATGAAAATACAGCTAGAATGATCTGCCCCAAGGTGAACCCTTATTTTCATTGTTGAAGATTTTCGATTTTCGCGTCGGACTAAATCGTGCCCAATGGCGTCATCTCGCAGAAGCGACATTCAGAGCTTTCCCCAGGTCCACAGTTCAGTAGCGCAAGCCACATCGATGATATACCAGCCACAGCAACCACCCTCAAGCTGTGTAACGTACCACCAGCCACTTCTTCGATAGATCTGGCTAATCCGCTGTGGGCCTAGCGTCATCTAGCTAGAATCTAAATTTGGTGCTGTCTAAGCAGCCACGCTGACCATTTTTAGCAGTTGAGAACCTAAATATCGAATGCGTCGAAGAATTCTGGGTATGGACTTTGCAAAGTGTAGAAAAATACTGTGAGTACATGTTCAAGTCAGCATAGCCGCAATGAAAATATGACTGTCTACTGTATCTCATGACATTGGCTGATGACTCCCTTGAAGGAGACCTCCAGCTGACAGCCAAGCTCTGGTATGGGTTTTCCAACTTGGATGCTGTCTACCAATGTCTATCAACCTCCTCTTTTTCACCCTTGGGTTGAGACCAGCCCCAAGTTCACGGTGTAGTTTTGCTAGGCATTATTAAATGACCAACAGAGTATCAATAACTGAAACAACCATCACATACAAGTGCCAGTCTTGTGCCGAATAAGCGCTGCCGATGAAATCTCGATATCGATATTCATCCCTTCCTGACTCTGATGAAATGCCAATTGTCCCACCTTTAATCCTCGCGTGCCATGTGCGCCCTTGCTACAACTCAATAATTGTCCTCTACAGACAATGTCTCAGATCACCCGTCGATTTGTTTCTGCGATAGTTTCACCCTTGCCTCGTGCATTCCTGGCGTTTGTTTCATGGATGGTTTCCAAGCCCCATGTCGATAGTATCCCTCACATAAGCTACCCTATTTACTTACTTTCTTTTTTACCCCGCGATGCTACCAAAAGCAACCATCCCACTGTGTACGAGGCAGTGTAGATCCTCAATACCGTCTGACACGCTTCCGGTAGAGGATTTAAAGGATGAAAATGTTTCCGAACTGCGCCCCGCTGAACAACGGAGGCCCGGCTATTGGAGCCACGGGTCCGCCGAGACGCGGAACTGTCAAAGGCCGGCAGATGTCAAGATGATATTGCTGGAGGGCTGACCACGGAATGAATTGCAGCTGTAACAAAAGAAGCCTTAGCATCTTGCTTGACTGCGCTTTTGCCAAGCCGGGATTGTAGCGCATGACAGCACAGCGTTTAACGACCATTAATAGATTCACCAACTTTCAAGTTCTAGGGATCAGGTGTCTTGTGCATTTTTTTCTTGGAATTGCAAGATTTTATAGATATGTTGCTATTCTTGTCTCTCTTTGGTGGGCTTTCAAAGGGTCCGGCGTGGTGAATACGAAAAGACAGGCATTAGCACCAAATGCGAAAACTCCACCCGCTATGGTCGGACTCTGCAGCTTCAGCTATCACGAGTGATGCCTTTTTAAGAACGGTGAGTGCTAGAGATTGAGAGGATTATTGATAAAGTTTGTTTCTGTCTTGTCTGGGGCTTGATTAAATGAAGTATTTCAAAGACTCATACCCGTTCCGCAGTCTGCCCTGTCATAGCTCAATGTCCATATTCTAGTCAACAGGCATGACAAAGCTCGTACTTGGGAATACCTCCGGAGGCCTTCTGTAATCATGTTCAGCCAAACCCTCATAGGACAGTCTGTTGTAGATCTCAGAAATGCAGTCTACAGTGGTATACATCCAACCAGTATCTTCTCTCGGACAGTTTTCAATACGTGGAAACCCACGTCTCCCTCGTCCGTTTGGCTTGCAGTTCTTATCCAGGATGACACAAACAACATGTCTTAAGGAGCCCTCACCACCTGCTTCAGCCCAAAATTTGTACTGGTCAACGGTATCGAGGCACTTCTGGTCGATGTAGATGCAATACTGAAATCTGGGTCTGTTTTCGACAAAGAGTTCCTCTGACCCAAGCCCATCCCTTTCCACGGAGCGCTCATTAGTCCACTGAGTAAATCGCCCGCGTATCATCTGCTTTGATGTGTTATTGAGGGTTTGATGGTCTTCAATGATAGTCCATTCCAGGTGTGGCCCAAGGAGTGTCCAAAGCTCAAAAAACTTCAAATCCTCCTCAACCGCTGCTTTCAAGAATTCCATGTAGCTCTCCCATTGGGACTGAGACTGGTCGGTATACACAGAGCGAAAGACAACAAAGCCCCAACGTTTAAACTCCGTCTCTTGCATGTCGCGAATCATACTCGAGAGTGGTTCGTTTCCCATCATTGAGACATCGAGTTGTGGGATGCTTTCTAGAGTTGGTGTCACTCCATCAGGGTGTTGTCGAACACTGGTGATGATTCTCGGAACCTTGCCAGCGTAGTTGGGCAGCCAATGAAGCGGAGGGAGAGGGCGCATATTCTTGGGCTTGGTTGAATTGGGAGCAGTAAATTGAGGGGCTTGGGAAAGTGAAGAAACACTTTACGAACATTTCACAATTTCGTACTTTGCTATTGTTGTTTACTTTATCTGTGGTTGGCCGTCTTGTTTATCGTACATAAGATCAAAAGGCTATAAGTTTAAACAACATGGCCTCAACCAACTCTATACAGGACCAGTCCGGCCAAAGGATAAGGACCATCGGTCCTGCTCGTAAGTCGGTCAGCACCAGTCTGTAGGGGCTACCATACTGTTTTCGCCCCCTCTTCACTGAGTATTTTCACCTCTTCATATCCTATGTTCCTACTTATCCTAATTACTACTACTAAATCACCATGGAGAACACTTTCATCGCCAGAGTAACCATAATAGCGGCAGCTCTTTTAAAGACCGTTTCCAGCCAGCAGTTTGGGTTTCCCTACCCCTACCATCTATACAACCTCAGCGACAACTGCATGGCGGTAATAAACACAACGGTCACAGAATGTTCGGATGCATTGCTTGACAACCAGCATGAGCCGTAAGTTGGACACATTCAATCTACAATCCCGTCCTAGCATGTATCTAATGGCTAAACAGAGAACTGATGGCCTTTGATGTTCTGGATAATAACACGCTGAGTGAAATTTGTCACGAAAGCTGTTATGACAGCTTGTTCAGACTTCGACCACGTATTAAGGCTGCGTGCAATACCAAAATGGATGCTATTGCATTCAACTACAAGGGAACAATCTATCCACGTATGTGAATCAATGGCATATAAACACTCGTAAATTGCAGAAACTGATACCTACGGATGTTAGCGACTTACGTGGTCGATTTGCTACTCCTGAGCTATAACGTTTGGTGCTACAAAGACAGGTAGGCTAAGCCATGACGCTGAGTTATAGACAACATTGGAATACTAACTCTTTGCAGAGATACCGGGAGACTATGCGATCTTCAGATAGTGGAATGGAGAACTCATCGCAAGTCAGACAAGCCACTTGAGTGTGAAGACTGCTTCCTCGGGCCTTCGAGGCTGCAACTAGAGGCACCAATCAGTTACAACGAGGAGGATGCATCCGAATTTAAAGCAGTACTTTCGAGGTGCAACGCTACAGGCTACGACTACGTAAAGCCTCCGCAGTATGCGACAACCTTGCCCACCGACGTTGCAGCTGCACCTATCCCGTGGACCGGCACAGGCCTCTAGGGTAAGCTCACGACAAAACAGGGGTCCCCCATCACAGAACTCATGCAAAATAACGTCATCAGCTGCACGCAGTTGATGAAACTTGAGAGTTGAAGAGCGATCGACATGGCAGTTACAGGTTGACACAAGCGTCAAAACTTGATTACTACCCAACGTGAACGTAATGCAATCGCCAAGGGAGGTCTACAGTGAGTGACTTTGCACAGTATCACCCAAACGTTGGGACGAGAAAAGTGTACAAGACGAGATGATGTAAAGAACATATTTGAAGCAGGGACGTGGCAATAGGAAATCCTTCAGAATTCCTGGGAACAACTCAATGTGATATCAAAGGCATCAAGCTTTGTGCCGGAATGGATATTCCTCAAGTCTAACTCAAGGCTAGGGTGATATAAACATCAGGCCATCATGCAATTATCCGCCTCTGCAACAGTCTATTCCTCTAATCTGAAAGAAACATAGATCTTTCGTCTCAACCTAGGCTTGCTCGCTAGTTCCTGCAACTTGCCAGCGACACAAGCATCGTCAGCTCTTCGTACAACTCATAGGGTATTTTGCTTCAAAAAATGCAACATGACAACCAATCCTACCAATAAATCAATCTCGGCTGCTTTGGCCCATCATCTGCCATAACCTCATGGTACTTCCTATCTTCCATCCCTATCTTGACCGAATCCTTAGCCATGAGCTCCGTGAAACAAATGAAAACATTATGAATTATATCGAGCCTGTTGCGTAATGACTCTGCCCGAGAAGGTTCGTAGTCATTACCATAGCTCTCGGCCACGTCGAGGTGATCCTCCGCTGCTCTGGGGTCGCCATTGATCGGAACCGCCGTTGAATGCATCGTCTTCACCCCCTTGGCCCGGCACAGCCAGAAACACGCCAGTGCCGTTCCCAACCATGACACTGCGTCGGGCCTCTCCTCGGTCCCATCCAAAACCTGTGACATCGGCCGCCAGTCCGTAGCTGCTGACCGGCCGCCGAGACGGTGCGGGAGCCGTTATCATGGGGTCGACAGAGACAAAGTTCCACTTGCCAAGCTCGTCGCTCTTGGTAAATACTTCGAGAGTGTGCGTAGGACCCGACGAACACGTATTACGAGGAGCGAATGGATTATTAGAGCTAAAGCGCTTGGTTTCTGGCTGTATGTTCGATACAGGTCGCCTAGGTGCAAAAGGAGGGAGGTTTGCCGGTGACGGTAATAGGTTAGATGATGATGACGATAATCCAAATCCAGGGGTTGACTTCGTGGAAGATTTGGATCCAGAGCGACTATGCCCAGCAAATGCAGCATTAGGAGGTGGAAGCCCCTGGAGCTGATCAGGGAAGCTCTCGTCGTGGACATAGAGCCGTCTGAGCTTAGGAAAGCCACCACCAAGAATAGACGACGCGAGATAGGTATAGTAGCCCATAGTCAAACTGGAGAAGCCCCCACTGGAATGTCCAGATATTTCGAAACGCAAAGTTTCAAGTGACCGCGACGCGAGTGGGCGAATATTAGATGATTTGGGGAACGTTTCCGAGACATTCGTCTGAATAGCAAAGGTCTTGAGGGATGAAGCCATAGTAAAGATCTCCTGCAAGCTGGCCGGTGAAACACCCGTGTTATTAAGTGTCAGGACTGCGAGAGCTTGTTGCGTCTCTTGCCACGCCAGATATTCAATGAGACCCTTCAATGTCACTCCAGGCGTCTCCTTGAGCACAAGCTCCTTCATAGGTGGCAGTGTAGGCAAACCGTCCGACGATGACAAGACCTCATCCGTGAGTCCTGGTGTATTTGAGACCTTGAGAGCCTGTAGATTGTTCAGACTTCCAAGCACAGCTCGAATTGTCAAAGGGTCAATCTCGAGGTTGTTTAGCTCCAACACCTCAATGTTGGGCCACACCTGTCCTGTAGCTAGTAGGGCCAAGCTGCGCTCAGCACCACCAAAGTAGGTCATCTTGCGAAGGTTGGGACACCGAGCTTGGACTTCGAGGCGGAGGGTCGCGTAATGCGGATCATCGCAGAACATGCCCTCGGGTAGGTCAACATATCGTAGGTTTGGAAGGACGGCGATAGTCTGGGCGAGTTCAACCTGGCAAGACTCGCGCAACATGTATGGAAGCTTTAGATATTGAACAGACTTTCCAATGCGTGTCGGGTCATCGCGGACGGTGCGGCGGAGGAGACGTAGACGGGCCTGGGCTGGATCCTCGGGAACGCCATTGCGGTCGAAGCGGGATGTCTTTTTACGTTTTTCGGCAAGCCATTCTTCGAGACGGCAGTAGTGGACTGGGTCGATACGGACACTGTGATATCTATAGAAGAAAGAGTTAGCTACTGGGTATGCCCATTCAAACCACGCCATGACACGACTTACAGGACTTTGGCCGCGCTAGGTCGCCATGCGTGACAGACCTGAACACAATGGGCTAGGTCGCGCAAATCGCAGAGCATGCACTCGCTATTGCTCGCACTTGCGCTACCCTCGCAAGTATCATAGCTATCATCGACGGCATGTGGACAAACGAAAGCAAAGATGCGCTCGAGGACACGAGGTGGGAGATGAGCAAGCAGATAGGCAGAGTTGCGAGTCGGAGGAAAGAGCGGCGGCCGTCCGGCACCGGGAGGGCGGAACTCTATAGGAATGACAAAGTCGGAGGTCTGACCTCCGCTACCGGCCTTGTCTTTTTTGTTTCGGCGGCGGAAGGGGTTTCGCATCTTGGCGTCGTGTGGTTGAGGATGTAGCTTGGCAGGTAGATGTCACTGGTTAAGGACAGACAAGCTCTAGAGCGCGGGACAAAAACAGAAGAAGGGAGTGGGATTGGTTTATGAACGGTAAGGAATGAGGGAGGAAGAGGGGAGCGAAGCTGAAGACAGAGAGCAATAGTGAGAGAGAAAAAAGAGAGCGAGAGTGAGTGTGAGTGAGTGAGTGAGTGGGTGAGAGGGACAGGAGATTCCAAGGAGGGGAGGTTATTAAGATCGAAGTCCAATTCTGGGGAACAGAATAAGTGTAGGGGTATCGGCAGGGTACTTGCCGTTTCTGACGGGGATGTGCTAAAGCACGTGCCAACCAAACCGATCAATGTATATCCGGATTTCCAAAAGAAGAACAAAGACGAACAGACGGGCTCTTGTGTATCTGTTTCAATGGTCAGAAAGACGGCTGTTTCAGGGGATTTAGACGCTGTATCCAAACGACATGCAGCTAAAGCAGATAGCCCGCCCCGCATATTCTGCTTCAGGCTGCGGCGGCGTTTAACCTCCCCCAATTGAAGCCTTTACAAGCGCGCTGTCTCTGCGCTTTGATCAGTAAACCAACCAACACCATCGCCTCCTTGATCAGATCAGCAGCAGGGGGTTAGAGGAATGGAATAAAGAGAATTGCTGCAGCATTTGTCTCTTGCTGTACCACAACGCATCAAATATTTCGTATATGTACGGTACTACTACAGGCATTGGGCACGGATAGCCTGTGCCCTTTGTGATCTGCAGAGAGTGAGATACTAGTGAGATCCATGAGAAAAAAAAAGGGGCTGCACGTCCATCAGCTCTACGTGTCACGGGTGTAAGCGCTCCTAACAGCGCACGTAAGAAACAAAATGAGGACAAGAATCCTTCTGTTCAAATCAAATGCCTGATCGTGTCTATAACTGTTTGGCATATATAGCCCGTAGGGTCGCTCGCATATGCAGCCAATGATTCCTCTCATAGCAAACAAGGGCCACAAACACCCATGTCTTGATCTTCTCAAAAAGCCACGCAGTGTTGCAGCAACATGTTTGCTCCTTGTTCCTGTTTGTTCATCCTTTCTCTGTCTCGCAGCTCGCTTAGACTCTGAGTAACTCCAACCCTGGATATGACATCAATTCTTACAATTCATGCTACGGAGTGACAAATCTCATTTTATTACAAGAAATGATCTATGCTCACAGTTGGCCGTCAATGCGGCAGACCAAGACAAGGTTACATCTTTGGACTACATGCTGGCTTTTCTTCGTCCGTCTAAAGTCTAAACCATCCTGCAGTTTCCCGGTCACCATCGAGAATAATTTATATAAAGTTGCTCATGCGTACAAACAAACTTTTTACAGGGCTTAACAGACTTTGGAATCAAAACACAAACACACAGCCTTTCCATAAAGCATTAGTATTGCATCATGACTGAAACTCTCATTCACGGCAGATGCAAGTTCAGAGGCAACCACTTAAGCTGATCCGTTGATCGTCTTTATTATCTCCGACTCAAATGGTCTGGAGAGCTTCAATATCTATCATACATAGTTGCGAAAATCGATTACAAGGGTTCTAGATAGATCGTCGTAGCCTGGGGCCGCGTGCTCATGGCAACGCCGGCCGAGACTTTACCATGCCCGTCCTGTCAAAATGCCCCATGTTCGCCCAGTAAACACAAAATCCGTGACAAGCATCGTCAACACCCTCCGTCATTACCGCTGCCCACATAAGCACTATTATTCATGGCTAATTCCAGCTTTGAAACCAACTGAGCCAAGTCGTTTTGAGAAAATGCGAAATCTCCAAATTGCTCTTTATATACGTCTTGAAGCGGTGAAGAGATCAATCCGGATCCAACTCCAACGCGATGTCCCCTTAATTGCTCGCGTAGCATTATGCAGTCGTTACCCAAGGCCAGCCAATATCGAGGCAGATCAAGTTCCTTGTTCGAGTACTATTGACCAAATTCGACATTGTCGTCGCCAGCCACTTAAGCCTTGCGGGATCGGGTGGTAGCGCCGTTGGTCTTGGAACCGGTAGCGGTGGCACCGTTGGACTTGCCCTTGACAGGGGTAGTCTGGACCAGGTGAGGGTCGGGGAGAGGAGCCTGAGACATGCGTCGGAGGCTCTGTCGGCTGGTAGGAGCCTTGCCCTGCTTCTTGTAGGTGGCGAAGTAAAAGGAGATGAAGAGGACCAGGTAGGAGCTGATGGTGATGATACCGGAGAAGGCAGCGAACTCCTCGCCAGAGCACTTGCCAGCGTTGGGCATCCAGGGGAAGTAGGTCGAGGTGAAGTAGGTGTAAGAGGCGAAGTAGATGAAGCCGAGATCAATGACGAACTGGATGATCTGGAGACGGGTAACCCACTCCTTCCACCAGACACGGACACCACGGGCACTCTGGAAGTAGTACCAGTACATGACGACGTGGACGAGGAGGTTCAAAACGATGGGAACCCAGGACACGGAGGTGGAACCGATGAGCTGAGTGTAGCAGAGGAAGGCGGTAGCACCATGGTGGTAGCAGTGAAGGAAGGCTGGCGAAAGGGTTAGCGCATGGTTTGCAAGCATTCATCCGGTTCACTTACTCAGGGGCTTCTTCTTGAGGAACAGGAAGACAGTGTCGAGGAGCTCGAGGTACTTGGTGAGGTAGTTGAGCTGATGCAATTGTTAGTTGGGAGCGCATTTCAAATCATAGTTGAGGGAACTCACGTAGTACAGAACGACAAGAGGCTGAGTCCAGCCACCGTCAGCATGGCAGATGGCGTGGAAGATACCGCCGCGCACAACAGTGGGAAGAAGCTGCTCAATGAAGAGGGCGAGAAGAGCACCGCTGATGAGGGTCAAGTAGAGGTTGTGGATGAGGAAGAGGCCCTTGAGCTTGAAAGGCTCGCGGTTGCGCATCCACTCACGACCACCGAAAATGATGGCATAGTAGACAACGATGAAGATCGAGGTCGACTTGAGAGTCGACATGGGCGTCTCGAAAGGCACGAACTTGAAGTCATTGGCAGAGTAGCCCGCGACAGCGGTGAAAGCCTTGTCAAAGATGGGCCACAGGTGGATGCCAAAAGGCCGGTCGAGCGTAGGCAGCGGGAGCTGCTCGTAAAAGGTAGCGGGAGCCGCAGACATGATGGACGAGTTTGACGTTGAAACCGACGCAATCAGAGACCGAGAGACCCTTTATTAGGTATCGTTGGGTAAAGTAGAGCAGTTACGTGACGTAGTCGAACGTGGCTGTTTCTCGTCGACGCGACAGAGCCGAGGGCTGCGGAGGACACGTGAAGACTGTACTCAAGTAAGGACTGACAAGAAGAAGAAGAAGGAAGTTCTCCGGAGAGATGAAAAGAGGTTGAAGAAGTCAGATCAACGACGAAGGTGGAAATGGCAGAATTAAAAAGGAGATAAAAGGGGAGAACCTGCAAGTGTAAAGTTTTAATTGAGGGAGAGGACGCGGCGCATCAAAAAGGGGAAATTTCAAGCCCGCCGCACCTTCCCTCATGCTGGATCTCTCCGGCGCCCGCGGACAGTGGTCGGTAGCGTGTAGCAGGGCAGCAAAGTGAAAGTGGCACCTTGCACCGCGCTTTCCTCCCATCGAGGTGCCACTAGTACACGTTTGTAGGGGCATATCAAAACTTGGCCCAATCTCCATGCGCAGATGTTATTAAATGCTGGCAGGCCCGCCCCGGACACGACAAGTTTGGCCGGCTCGTGCGCTCCTTCCTTGGGGAATCATGACACGCGCTCGCAGGAGGCAGGACCACACCTTATGCACATGCAGTCCGAGATAAGCTCAGCTCTACCGATATTTTGCAGAGGGTTTACATGTGATACGTGTTCTCGGCACCAATCAGAAAATACATGGCCGTTTCGAAGGCCTTCAATCTTCAAACTCAATTGAAGGCACGTGATCTATAAAATATCTACGTAGGATGCCCCAGTAAACGCCAAAGATGAGTTAAAATGGGTTGGGCTTGTGCCTGGCTGTTGAGCTGCCTACCTATTGCACTGTCTGACTGCTGTGCCTGTGCCTGTGTCCCGAGGCTTACAGAGCGCCAAGACCGCGGTGATGACCGCGACGTGGCACCCATTACTAGGTAGTCATTGGTTCAACCAAACTCCGGTTTAAAAGCCCGTTGGACAAATCGTCATTTAATATCCGTATTGGTATGACGGCAATGGGGTTTCGAGAGGTGGAAGGGCATTAATAGCTGCACCGGTAACTTGTATGAACCCGTCTAGGGGTCCAATAAGAATCCGGGCATTTGGTAAAATTAAGTGAGTGTGAGCATACCTATAAGATGCAAGTAATTTAAGCTTGCAATATGACAAGTCCTTGGGACTTGTACTGCTGAAAGACTCTAGACTCATATATCCACCTAATACCTATTACGAGAACCTTTGCCATTTAGTAAGAACCATAGCCTGTTTCCTGCGTTCGGGTTTCTCAACTGTCTCGTTTAAAACGGACACAAGGTGCGATAAGTATTGGCTCACTTATCCTATAACTCCAGCTTCAATTTTCAGCCAAGCTTCTATATATACTGGTTTTCGATCGATCAGTGATGCGACCATCGACGAAATCTCAGCACGGTGCTTCTTGAACAGCCTAAAGACTCGGCAATCAGCTTCGCTTATTGATTCAATATTCGTATAAGTCCATTAACGTTAAACTGACAGCTGTGGCAGTGTGGCAGTGTCATCCATGCTGTGGCTTTATGCATATGCTGAATAAAAGCCGGATGATTGGTGGTTTGTGGTTTTTGTATCCGTGGCCCTGTTACCGAAAATGTAGCCTTGCCGATAGAGTGCAGCTCACGCTAATTCAATTAAGATGTTGATAAAGAGCGGACTTGTAAGGCTGAAGCTATGTAGTTTATCTCAGTAATCTTTCATATCGATTATATTCCTCCTCATCCTTCAATGGAACAGCGAGATTTCCATTGGATGGCAAACCAGGAACCTGGATAAAATGACGAATGGAAGCCAACTGGAAGTAAGCTCGTTAAAACACAGTGTAAACACAGTCCTATCCGCACCAACTCTCCACACAAGTCAGGCCCTCGTCGCACAATTCGCACTCCTACGCAATAAGGTATAGCCTCGCCTTAGTCAGCATTCTCAGCCCATCTCTGCTCGCCCAAACAACTCTGCAGTCATCACCCGAGCCCGGAAAAAGCCCACCTTGAGCTTGCTCACTCCAAACCTCCAACTCGACCCAACATCGTCGCTTTCTGCACACTCAAAAAGGCCTCCTCTTCCTCCGCCGTCCACCATGTCCGCCTTCCTCCGTGTCGCCCGCGGTGTCCGCGCCGCCCCCATCCGACCTGCCGTCCAGCCCCTGGTGGCCCGCTCGGCCGTCGCCCACTTCACCACCTCGATGCCCCGACGAGGCGAGCACTCTGAGGAGACCTTTGAGGAGTTTTCCGCCAGGTAGGACATCTCCTGGGCCTCAATGGCCTACCGCCTGCACGACGCATTGGATTTTCGGTCATTTCGCAACGGGTATCTGTGTGTGGTTCACGGCTGGAGAGGGAAAAAAGATGCCGCAATGCCCGCCAGAGCTCTCTTCCCAAGCGATTTCCCCCGAATACCTTCCAATGCCACCGCACAGGCTCTCTGCGACACTCAATTGCTAAATCACGGCCCTCTACAGGTTCGAGAAGGAGTTTGATGGTGTTCAGGACATTTTCGAGCTTCAGGTAAGCCCGCCCCACGGGGTAGAGCTCGCTCGCTACTCTCCGGCTCGTTCCCGAAAATGTCGTATGACTTTTTGGCTTATCACCAAATCTCACAGCGCAACCTCAACAACGCCTTCGCCTACGATCTCGTCCCTGCTCCCTCCGTTATTGCCGCCGCTCTCAAGGCCGCCCGAAGGGTCAACGACTTTGGCACTGCCGTCCGCATCTTCGAAGGTACGATTTTTATCAATTGAAGCTCGCATTGGATTGCCGACCGGTCGACGGGTCTCGCCCAAGTCTTGTCCTTTGATACATATCAATTGAGCAACCTCAGCATCGACTCTCAGCCCAGCGAACGACACATGGCTCGCAGGCCAATGCGAGCAATTCCAGGACCAAAATTGCTAACTCGTCACTCTAGGTATCAAGACCAAGGTCGAGAACAAGGGTCAGTACGAGCAGTACCTCGAGGAGCTCAAGCCCCTCCGGGAAGAGCTTGGCGTGCCGCTCAAGGAGGAGCTGTACCCCGAGGAGAAGTAAATGGTGCCGAGTGTCTAAGTCCGTGTATACCGGATGTTGGACGAGATGGAAGGGAAATTCAGATCAAGAGGTAGACGGGGGGTGTTTGGTTGCGGCAGTCCCAAATCGAATTGTGTTATAGCCTCAGGTGCGACTTGGCGACTCTTACTCTTTACTAATCTCCTCCAATGTTGAGAGTATTTTGTACATGTGCATCTACTGACCTGACCAACTTTCTTTGCTGTGATTATTACCTCGACTTCACCATGTTGCTGAGAAGAATATCCCATTCCCGGTCGAAGGGAGGGTTTTGTTCACTACTGCATGTTATATGCGGTCTTCCAAGTCAGTATGTCATGGCTTCTGTTAAACTTCATCTCACCACCTATGAAGGTGTTCGTGTCGAACGATTATCACAAAATCAACGTGAATGTTCATTGAATGCTGACATAGAGAGCCCCCTCTAGAATTACACTATTTCGTGTCCTGATACGCCAAATGCACTGGTGGCCCTTAAATGTAACGGTATTGACTCCAAGAATCGTGCCTGCCTCATGCTGATCCGCCTGTCTGCACGCCGCAATATGCTCTGACATCCTTCTCTCCAACCTCTTAACTGTATCCTCAATCATTGGAGATGGGTCCATCGACCATTTCCAGACTGCTGGCCCATGAACTGTGCACCGGGTCCAGCTGGGCTTGTTCCCCTACTAGCAGAGCCCGCGATTCCAACCCGACTTGTCCGCGGGCTCACTCCACTGGGCAGACGAGGGCTCCGTGGCATACTGCCACCTCTTGTATTCCGCCCGTTCGCAAAGCTGTTCAGCCTCTGATAGGCCGTGGTCAGCTCCAAGTTTTGCTGTTGGACTTGTGCCTTGAGGCTTTCGATCTCCTGCATCATCGCTTGCTTTTCCATAGCACTGTTGATTTGCTGAATAGCCGCAAGGTTCGCCGATGCTTTGTGCCTCAAGTCCTCGTTCTGCTCCTTCATTTCCTTGTAGTCTCTTGCCAACCTCAAGGCTTGAGCATCAACATCCTGGTATCGGCTCTTCATAAAGTCGGCATCTTCCCTCGTACTTTTCAGCTTCTGTTCCGCGATGCGCCACCCCTCCTGAGCTTCCTTGAGCATCTCCTCCCTCCTTGCTGATTCAGGATCCATCTTCAAGCGCGTAACGGTAGACTCAAGCTCCTCGATCCGTTGCTGCTGCTTCTCGCGCTCCTTTTGCGCCATCTCTGCGGCGGCCTGCGCAGCAGCCTCGACTTTTTGCTTCTCCTTCTCAAACATTGTACGATCTTGCAGGGCCGCACGGTTCGACTGCTCCATCTTATTCGAGGTCCTCCGATAGTCCTTGACTTCTTTCTCAAGACGATTGATCGTGCTTTTAAGTTCCGACTCAACTTCAACTGCTAATGAATCCCGACGCTTGTACTCGTCGATCTGAAATCCGTTAGACCAAACATTTCACGGGGCTTGTCATAAACTTACCTTCTCCCTAATGGACTCTAGACTTGCCAATGAGACTGTGATTGTTGATCTGCTCCCTTCGAACTCCCCTCGAGGTGGAAGGCTGTTGAGCAACTGCCGTAGCTCAGGGGGGATAGGAGTGTCGTTGGAATTGATTGGCATGTCTCTGAGAGGAAGCACGCGCAGTCGTTTTGCGTCGTCCTCATCTTCGTCGTCTTCAGTTGCATTATTCTGTAGCCTAGTCAGCGACCATGGTGCTCATATACGAATTGGTTAAATGCTAACAAATTTCCGCTTGAGGCCATTTCCGTGCAAAGAACCCTCTGGGTAAGGTAGCTGTGTTTGGGACGCGGAAGTATCGAAGATGTCAAGAACATCGTCTGGTAAACTTTGAGCCTCCCAGCTCAACGTATCGGCAGTGCCGTTCAAGTATTCTGTAAAAACCTTCGCAATTTCATGCGGCTCACCATAGCCTCGTTCCGGCTCATCGAGATAACGTTGGGCAGCAACGGTAGACGCAAGTAGCGCATGTTTCTCTTCAAGTTTCGGTACGTTGTCTAAAAACTTAAAACTGATGTGCTCGATGGTGTGTGTAGCCACGAGCAATAATACTAGCGGCCTCTTCCGGACACTGTCAGTGAATCTTTGTTTAGCGATCGATCGGAAAGCGTGGTCATATCCAATGACCACATCATAGTTGAAAGGGTCAAAGTCCTCGTTTTGCCGCACAAGAGTGACTCTGGTGACTGATGGATAGTTGGAGTGTTTATCGATGCTCTTCGCTACGCATTCGATTTGTGCAGCTTGGGTTATGGCGAAAATGAGGCGCAGTAAGTCAGGAGAGCGAGCCACAATGAGAACTTCCCTTTCCTTCTTATCCAGGGCGGGCAAAAACTCGGACAAGAAATTGAATTTGGAGTTGGCCTCGCAGCAGTGCTTGGCGAGCTCAGCACTAGGGAGCGCTTCAAGAGGGGTCCCAATGACATCTGGGGGGTAGTCGCAAATGTTCACTAAGTCGTTGAAAAGTAGGTCGATGCTGTCCACAAGATCTTCGCTGGGCTCTTTGTAGTTTCCCTCGGTAAAACTGGCAGCGAAACTCTCAATATCGTCCTTGTATTCCTTAATTTTTTCGACATAGGTTACGCGTTCTCTCGCGTGCAGTGGGAGAGTAACAATGCATTCATCGTCATTGCCCTGCTGTGAGCATTGCGACGAAACATCAGAATCCTGTTCAATCGGCACTTGTCCCATCGCAATTGACTGCCCCGAGCTCTCACCACCTGAGGGCAGTGTCTCTTGATTTGAAAAGGTCAATGTATGCGTCGGTTCCACTGGGTCAACGGATCTGCTGATGGCTGCCGGAGAAATGGTTGCAGGTGGCATAGTCTCTTCGACAGGTTGGCCAAGGAGCGACTGGGTGATAGACTCTCCCGAGTCGGCAAAGGACATGCTGACTATTCTTTGCAGGCTGTCAGCCGCTGACCCATTGGGATTCGCCATAATAGATGCCGGCGAAATCGAAGGGGCAGGGGCTTCTGGCGTGTTGCCTAATGCCTCTGGTTTCCAGGGATCTACTGGGTAGACTGGTTGGGAGTGAATATGAGTCTCTGGAGAGCCGACGACAACATTGAGACTAGTAATATGACCATCCGCGCTAGCCATTGGTTCCTGATTACTTGGTGCTTCGTAAGAAGACTCCTGTGGATTGCCTTCTATCGTCCCCTCAATTTGAGTCAGCACTGAGTCCTTACCAAAGTCGATGAAACTTTTCATTTCATCAATTGCTGACGAGTGTGGAGGGGGTGAAGGCTCCATTGCTTGGCTTGCTTCACTCGGCCTGCGTGGCCGAGAAAGATGTCCAGATGCACTGTCGGTCTGGAATTGGGGTTCGACTTGTCGTTCTGGGCTGCAGCTGGATCTTGTATGGTCCAGCGTGGACCGTGATTCGTTAGTAAACCCAGCTTCCTGACTCTCAATAGCTCCCTCGGGCTGGGACTCAGAAGGTCGAGATACTACTTGAGCCGCCTGCGACTCTTCAGGATCCTCCTCAAGACCCAGGTGAGGCTCGCCAGCAGCCTTTGATTGCGAGTTTTGGTTAGATGGGATCTGTTCAGCCTCGCTGTATGTCTCAAGTCCAGAACCGAGTGAGCTCGAGATATCAAGCGATTCACGTGGTTCTTGAGGCTGAGTAAAGTAAACTGGTGGATTTTGAGTGTTGGTGGTGACAGGGGATTCTTCGGAGGATACAGTTCCTGTCTCTACCGTACGGTGAGCACTCTGATCTCTTGGTATGACACTGTCAAATAGGCTGTCCTTCTCTGCTGAAACGATGCCTGGCTGGTCTGGTTGACGTGAGGGTATGTCGGATCCAGTTTTTGCTGAGTCGGGTACAATATCGACTTGCGAGGCAACAGGAGTGACTTGAGCCTGACCTAGCACAGCCAAGGCTGGAGTCGTGCTGGCGTGTAAGTCGCTGGACGTATTCGAATGGCTTTGGGAGTCTGGGATAACGGGACCACTGTTCAAGTCTTGACCGCTCGACAAGGGCTGGTTTTGTAATTCGACGACTGCCTCTAAGAACAAAGGTGAGCTCAAAGGAGGGATGTCATCAGGTGTCTCAACAGGGTTACAGTTGTTGTTAGGACTTTCAAGGGCTGTAACAGCTTCCTCCGACGGCTGTGGGTGTTCACTTCTGACGACTTGGTTATTCGAAGAATCGCAATGGCTTAGTGTGTTTTGCTCAACATCAACTTCCTCCCCACTAATCCGAGAGTCGGGGTGATCTTGAACAGGAGCCTTGTCGTTTGCAGAACTGCCAACCTCGTCGCTGTCGCTTCCAAGGTCCTGGTCGCCTCGAAGACTGTGAACGTCAAGGCTTTGCTCGTCGTTAGAAAGATCAGCAGTGTCAATATAGTCTTCAGCGTCGTGATAAGACTGGTCGTTCTCAGAAAGCTGCGCGTCTTCCAACTCGTGAGAATCTTGAATTTCTAGACTGTCTGCAGGGATCTCGATGAACTGAGACTTCCCGGCGTTCAAACAACTTGCAACTTGAACAGGACTCTGTACCTGTTCCTGGTTCGCAACCTCTTCCAGTTGACCAGCAGTTCCGGAAGGGTCTGCGGTTGCTGGTTGTTGGTGATTTTCGCGTGTCTCGGGAATATCTGGTTGGTGAACAACTCTGACAGCAGATTGACTTCCAAAATCTCTATGTTCTCCAAAATGACCGGACAAATCTTGCGAATCAGGGATCGTGCCTTGGCTCAGTTGTGAAGCAAATACAGCTCGCTGGTCATCGTCTTCAAGATCGGAAATCTTCTGAGAACTGCTCTGAGTGTTGGAGACACTTAAATACTCATCAAGGTCGTCGCGCTTGGGAAGCTGGATCTCAAGCTTTTGGCCACGAGGAGGTTCAATGAACTTCGGGGAGCTTACGGAGTCAGCGTCGTCAGTTGAAACCGACACAAACGAAGGCACTGGCTCCTCTGAGGATGCAACCTCTGGCTCAGTCCTGGCCAACTTTCTGGGTCGCACGTCTTGGTCAAAAGAATCGGAACGAGATCTGGTTCGAGTTGGTGCATTGATGGGCTGCAGTTGTTGTCTTTCACTAACAGCAGCTGGTTCTACGTAAAGCGCAGAAGACTTGCGGGTTCGAAGTCCTCGCTTACGCCTACGTTCTTGACGCTCAACTTCTTGGCGCTCCTTTCCCTCTTCCCACTCTCGCAGAGCTTCGGGGGTTATATCTTCAGCCTAGTGAAGCTGTCAGCATATTGTTTTGGTATTTCAGTAACATCAAAAGGGCACAGACAAGTTTCCACTCTCGTTTATGAACTTTGCCTTTCTCGCTAGGCTCCCAGTCCACGAGATATTCAATTTGATCGTTGTAGGTGTTTTCACGGATTCGTTCTCGAAGAATTGCACGAATATGAAACCACCCCTCTTCGTTGTCTTGGCTTTCTGCGTCTCCGTGTCCTCCCCCCTTTCCTTTGCCGTCTCCCTTTCCAACTAGGCCTTGAGTTTCGGTTTGTAGCTGCGGAGTAGTTCTAGGAGTGCCCAACTTCCTCTTCTTGGACGTAGACGATTCTTCAGCGTAATCTGAGTCGCTGCTTTTGTCCTCCCTTTTCCCCTTGGATCTGCGAGATAATGATGGTCGGGGCTTTCGTGTGGTGGTTGATTTGTTGTGCTTGCGCGTGTTGACCATGGGTACGATGGTACGACGTACGGAGGAGAATAGCCGTGGGGTTTGGTTCTAGGTAGTTTGCTACAGGAGCTGGAGTTGGCTGTCGTAAAAGACAGATCGCAGCTCTAAGGCGAAAACGACGAGGGTTTGACCGGCGACAGAAACCTTGCGACGACCGGCTAGAGCGGTCAACGCTTGGTGTAAGTCGAGAGGTTGCGCGCGCGCGGCGACGATGATAACGAGGCTACCTACAAGTATTAGCCCGGCTGATGCTTTGGGGGACTGTCGATCAAGTCCCACTATGAATGCACGTGATTGTCGCTCAAGGTAGACAAACACTGGACAGGCCAGGAGAATAGGGTCCTGAGCTAAAGCTGTAGCGGGCAGTGGGGGCTGATTCCAGGGACGGAGATAGGCTGGAGATTGCGCAGGAGAGAGCTGGGCTGAGCTGATCTTTGTGTAGGCGTTTAACTATCGCGGTTGATGAAAAAGAGAGTCAAGTTCTCAGGATGCGAAAAGGTTGTTGAGATGTGAAAGAGAAAAGTCGAAATTGGGCAGGTGATGAAGAAGATGAAGATCAAAGGTTGCAGGAAGGTGCTTGCTTTCTTGCTCTGTGAAAGTCTGTGACCTGACTTCCTTATTGCCTATTGTTCTTTTCTATTCACCTTTTTGGCCTGCACACTAGGTACCTATTCGCACGAGCCTCACACCCCACATTTGAGCAACTCTTCGGTAAGTTTGGTTCAATAGGAAAAGAACAATGAATTTCTGTTTGATCGTATGAAGCCAACAAACATAAATGGCAGGCCAGCATTTGAAGACTACGTTACATAGATAGAGGTGGGAAAGCAGCTTTGCGCTAATTAGAAATGCATGGCGCTTCTGTTTGCGTTTGCTGCGTTCATTTACATCCAATCTGCTGCTAGCCGTCGGCAAAGACACTGTTTGGCCTGGGCGCATGTAAGAGAGAAATGAGTTGATACCGACAAATGATATACACAATGTGATTGCTTTGTCATATTTATTACAGCATAGCAATTATTCAGTGCCTATCTACTAGTAAGTATCCAAAGTATTCTGTCTAATATCTGAGATTACTCTACCGTGATTTATATAGGCCTAGGGTGGAAGCTACAAATGCCTACAGTAGGTGCCTGAAACTGGCGGTACCTATTCGTCAGGCCGCCTCCACTGTAGCGTACAACCTCCCAGTGTACGGGCTCGTCTAATTTAATTGATTCATCTACACTTGCGAATAGCTTCTAATAACAACCTACGTTCTCTCGATACGTCTCTCGCCTACTCACCGTCAAAGCGGCGCCTCTGACACTGGAGATAATGTCGGCACGCTTCTCTGTTCAGCCCATTGGCCGCTTCGCTGGTGCTAGCCAGCCTGTTAAAAGACCAAAGGTGCGTGTCTAAACCTCCATGTTAGCCACATCTCGAGCTATCACATTGCTATCACACCGCATTATAATCCATAAATCTCATACTCACACTGTTTAGGAGTTTGCCTGCTTCTCATATGACGACAATCATGAGTTCCACCTAGACGACTCTTCAATCAAGTACTACTACACACCACAGATTGGCGCAGACCTCTCCAAGGGCTTCGACACCTTCCAGAAGCTGGATGACACTGGAGATGACCACCTTGACAGTCTTCTCAAAACCATCATGGCTCATGAGAAGGAGACGGGTAAAAAGATTGATGCCAACATTGTCACCTGGAGAGGCATGATGACAAAGGTTCGATTTCATCGCTCAACAACACACTCTGACAGCTAACCGCCAGTTTGCAGATCATGGCAACGCCCTTCGAGCAGATGGACGGGTAAGTCTCTGCCTTAATAGAATCCATTATCAACAGTCGTTTGACTGATTGGAGAATAGCTTCGAGATGAATGCTACTCTATACCAAGTACGCCCAAGATGACAACTTCCCCCTCAATCAGTAAACAGAATCACTGACTTTTTCACCTCAACAAGGGTTGCATGTAAGATTTCTGGGTTATATGGTGCTTGCGCAAATTGCTGATAAGATTGCCTAGCTTTATTGAGGAAAACAATGCCTACAAGATGGCATCCAGAGCAAACCAGGACAACAACCCACGGCGGAGAGGACCGCCTTTGGAAGTTATGCAGTTCTGGGGTACGATCCCATGCCCTTAATATCTAGAGCCGTAACTCACATGCTTGTCCAAGGATACAAGTTCGAGACACTGTCGACATTGCCAGCGCCTTGGGCAGAAACCTCGCGCGACTACATTGAGAACCGCGAAAATGAAGTCGTTAACAACAAGGCTCAATACTGCTCCGTCGTCCGCACAGGAATCGGCAAATCCGTCCTCTGCCTCGGTGGCGAAGTAGATGCTAGTGAGTAACTCTATCCTATCTCCCTGTCCCGGCACTCACATCCGGTAGTCTGGGACGCAAAGCCCGAAGAAAAGGGGGCCCCCATCAACTGGGTAGAGCTCAAGACATCAGCCGAGATTCGCCACGCAGGCGACATGGAGGGCTTCAACCGCAAGCTCATGAAGTTCTGGATCCAGTCCTTCCTTCTTGGGGTCCCACGCATTGTCGTCGGTTTCCGCACTCGCGACGGTATCCTCGTTGACCTCAAGGATATTGAGACGCATCGTATCCCCGAGACGGTTAACGCGCATCCGAATCCCAAGTGGAACGCCGACATGTGCGTCAACTTTGCCGCTGCTTTCTTGGATTGTAAGTATTTGGCGATTCTGGTAGCCATGTTGAATCACTAACGTGCATCGGTAGGGTTGACGGAGAACATCAATGATGAGGGAGTTTGGAGGATCCAGCGTCTACCTCAGTCACCGACAATCGAGCTGTTCAAAGTGGAGGAGACGGGTCACGGCGATATTCTATCTGACGAGTTTAAAAACTGGAGGATCAAGTTAGCTCTTGGACCTAGCGATGAGACCTGATGCTTGATCGTCCAAGTCTTCATCAATCCCAATACCTCCCAGTCTCCCGCCCTTATTCATTACCACTTTTTAAAACGCTGGATCTCTCATTCGGATAGTCGAGTCTATGATCCCAATATGTTTGATTCACAAGATAGGCTGTTTCCGTATCTAGCTATCTACTAGGTTGCCCATCTCGAAACCAGCTGCAATGCATTAAACAATCAAACTCAGAGTTGCCTCCATCTAATCCATAAGTCTTTAAGTACAATCGATACATTCAACGCCTCCCGCACCTCGCAGAAAACAGCAGAACCAAAAACAACATGTGTGAAGTAGCAGAAAAGTCAACCGCACTGATAAGATCATCATCAAGATATCATCATATCGTGTGCCATGCTAAACCAGGTGTCTCCATGCAGCCACCAGATGCTGATAAAATGCGACTTGCAATCGAATCCTCCTCGATGACTGGCTTTTATCTTCCGTCTACTTGCTAGCAGGAAAAGTAGAACCAAATGCAAAATCAGTAGTACAGGAATCGTACAATAGATCTGGGTAAGAGCACAGATCCGAGTAACGCCGCTTAGGATAATTCATGGCATTATGCCCTCATTCCATCAGTCGTGATTATGTTCATCTATCAGACAGCGGGCCATCGAATACGAAGGCCATCCACCCATCGTGAGTAGAGGACATCCGACAGCTGCTTGCAATGCTCCATACCAGATTTAGCCTCCTGGCCAGGGTATTTGGCTTCAATAGTTGTCTTCTCCCGGTCATGTTCCTTTTCGTACACACTAGGCGTATCGGCATGACGGCGTCGGTGACTGCGAAGATGAGGGTTGTTTGAGGCCAGGACGAGCTTTGATGGACTGGATGCAGGCGTGGAGTTCTTGACAATCACAGTGCCCTGGGGAGTGCCATCGTCAGGAGTTTTCTGAGCAGGCTGTCGCAGGAATGCCGCGCTGAGCTTGTTGTCCTGAGAAATGGACGATACCATACTGGCCATGAGATGGTAAGCCCCCTCAGGGTCAACTGCATCCAAGGCAGCGAAAGCATCCGACAACTTGGCCAGCGCTTCTCGCTTCTGCATTGCAGAGGTCTGAGCATGCAGTTCGGTCAAGGAAGGCTCAACGGTCTTGTTATACAGACGACGTCCGAGGACGGCTTCTTTGCCGTATGGCTCAACGGGCGCCGCGGTAGGTGGACGGTTCTCATCGCAGAAAACATCACCATCAGGAGAAGAAGGCCGTCCAGGCTGGCCCTGATTCGAACCGTCGGAAGGCACTCTTCGGAACAAACGCATAGTCGATCCCGAGTTGCCGAATGACATATCCGGCTGCAGAGGTTTCTTTGGGGCGGCAGAAGCTCTGGGGGAGCCACTAGACCGCATGGATGAGTTGTGAGCGATGGACGATGTTCGTCGTACTGTCGACTTTCGAACAGTGCCGGGAGCGGGCGAGGTTCCTCCAAGAGGACCATCCTTGACATCCAATTTCTTCATCGCCTCTTCAGCAGAGCAGACGGAGGGTTTTCGGGGCTTGATCGTTGGCCTCTTAGGCGGCGGCGCAACCGATTTAACTGTGTCAAAGACCCATTCCTGCTGTTCATCCTTAGGTGTCATGGTCTGAAGGGTCTCTTGGTAGTAAATGGGGTGCTTCTGTCTGTTTTGGTTGGCATCCCACATCTGCCTACGGGCAATAAGCTCCTGCAGAGCCTCGACCTTGCCAGCATTGCGGATGAAGCGGTGGCGCAGGAGCTCTCTTGCGGTAGGTCGACGGTCGTAGTCCTTGGTGAGGCATTGGGCGATAAAGTCTTTGAACTCTTTGCTGAAGTTGCCTTCCAGACGTGGAGCTGGGTTCTTGGGGATGTGGAAGAGGACCTTCATGGGGTGAATGTGGCACAGAGGAGGTTCTCCATTTGCCATTTCCATGGCTGTTATGCCAAGGGACCAGATATCAGCTTTGAAGCTGTAGCCATCTTGCTGGATTACTTCCGGTGCCATCCAGAAAGGCGTGCCGACGAAAGTGTTTCGCTGCGACTTGATATTGGTCAATTGAGCGGCAACACCGAAGTCGGCAAGCTTGACTTTGCCAGTCTCGGACAGGAGGACATTGGCCGCCTTGATATCCCGGTGGATCTTGCCTTCATTATGCAGGTATTGAATGCCCAAGAGCAGCTCACGGCAGACGATGGCGATGTGTGTTTCGCTGAAATTGGCGGGTTTCAACTGTTACTGGTTAGCATTGAACTCCCACATCGCAAGGTTACATGTAAAAACATACCAGATCCAAGCAGGACCCGCCGCCGAGATATTCCATGACGATCCATAACTTGTGGCCTCGAAGAAAGGAACCTTTGTACTGGGTAACGTAGGAGCTGGCGCATGTGCTCAATACAGCGATTTCAGCTTGAATATCTTGGATATCATCGTCGTTGGATTCGAGGTCGATCTGTTTATGCTTGTCAGCCGAAGCTGGTAGACCGGGCAACCAACCAACTTACATGCTTGATAGCGACGGTTTCACCGGTTGCCTTTTCAATGCCTTTGTAGACGACGCCAAAGCTGCCCCCTAAGAAGAGAATAGTCAGAAAATGCTTGGAGGATGATCAAGGGCTTAGAGACTCACGGCCGAGTTCCTCGAGAACCTGATAATGCTCAGCAACGCCTTCGTCCGCCATTGCAACTTGACGTCATGCAACGTTCAATTGTTTGTTGTTTTGCGCCAGAGGTAACAGAGACGGCGGTGAAGATGAAGCTGAAGCCGGGGGATGGGCAAATGATTATCTGCTGAAAGAGGTAAAATTTCGACAAGATGCAAAGCAGCTCAATCAACGCAAAATAAGGCAAAGTAGAGGCAATGAGTTGGAGTAGTCGTCGACGTGTATAAAAGTCATGCGGGCACTGGCAATGTTAAGGTCAGGGAAGTCTGACCGTTGTCTGGGGAGCGGGACCCTGTCAGAACCAAACACCCCTGGCGCTTTATTGACATCCGGCCTTGGACTTGGACGTCATTCAGCGGACGGACCGACGGTGTAAGTGCGGCGGAAAGAATATGTCCAAGGACGAAGAGAAATTAAACAGGCACTTTTTCGGACAATAAAAGAGTCCAGAATTGGGTCGTGAGTCTTGAATTGAAGATGGTGCTTCAGCGCTTGTAGTCTACAGAATGCAGAGTCGTGGAGCATTACGGTGAGGGCGCTGTAGCTGCATACCAACTCCCCGTGACTTTTCGGTCAATGGGGAGCTGTACTCTGTACCCCTGGTCGCTTTAGCCGATATGCCCCTGTAGGGCCAGCCTGATCCGTTGCCAAGCGCCAGCATTTGCTTCGACTGAGAGCTATGGCCAGAAAGACAGCTGATAGAACTTGTTTACAATCAATGTCCACCTACGCTACGACTACAATTGGATGCCAAAGTGGTGTGTGTCCTGATCACACCTCCTCACATCTACGCTAAGGTAAGGTACCGACTGCGAGTGGAGTTGATGAATTCTGGAACATCAGAGACCGTATACTTGCAACGATTCCATTGCTGCGTTCAACAGCTGAGACTGTCTGTTGCCAGAGGAAAATATGAGTCTCAGAACTTGCACGAGATAGAAATCAAACATCCATTCTCAAACTACTAGAGGCACAAAATTAGACAATTGCCAGGCCAAAAAGCAATATTCGTATTGCAAGTGTCATAATTACCTCGGCTTTCTGCATCTCCGGAGCAAAAGAGGGGGATCAAGATCCTACAAGATAGCAAGATAGGGAATTATCATGGCACAATGTGGGTAGTAAACAAATCCCCATACTTGTTCTATCCCACATAACCTTGTCCTTCCAAGCCGCTAGGATCCTCATGATCTTGCAACAAGGGCCCCTGCATGATGGAGATGGACAAGTCCAGCCGCATCAGCTCCAGCTTTTAGTTTTAGGTTCATAGCTTCGATTGCCCCAGACACCATTACACATTTATTATCCCCACGTCGGCCAGATCAGGCTCGATAATGCCTAGTTGAGTTCCAAGACTGCAGTGGAGATACTGGTTTAGGCCGACGATTGAATGCTAAGTTCTTTAGACTAGGAACAGGATGTCTTTAGCTGGCGGGCATGATATCATGGCTTTACGCACGTGTAAATTGGCATGGTAGTTGAGCTTCTCTGGTAAACACAACAAACAGTATAAATCAACAACACAAATCCTCCATCTCCTTGGATGATCACCGGTAAGCCACAGTGCTGTTTCAAAAATATAAACATAAAAAACAAACCTTCCTAAACGAAATCTCTGCCACCATCGTTACCGCTGTCTCAGTTCATTCCAGGGTACCCCCCAGTAGGTATGGTCTTAGCTCAGGATCCGCCGATCTCGTGTTGCCATAGTAACCCGGGCAGTTCTCACCTGAAAGGTCAGAAGCTCAAGCACCGCGGCTGTCCTACCGCTTTTTTGACAGGCGTAGCTTCAAACCGTCGCTTCTTTCCACCACGCTCTTCGTCTCCTCTATTTTCACCAGAGGCTTCACCCCAAGGCCATTGACTTGACTCGTTATACATTCCACGTTTGTGGTCACTATATCATTTTTACTCGTCGTCTGTTACCTCTGCGTGCGGGCATCGTCTTCGGTTTCTTGTTTGCCCACCTACATTTCAACCCAACCCTTGTCTTGTTTTTGGTGTCTCGACAAGCTCATGTTTGATATGCCTTTGTCTACAGCTCAGTAAAGCCTCACCGCGACGCGTCTCGATTTATTCGAGTCCAGGCCTTTGTTCCTTTGTGCCGTCTGTTGCTTGGCGTCCGCTCGAATCCTTTGTTCGTTTATTTCAGTCATGCCGCCCGCAGCACCGCCGCCCGCAGCACCACCGCTCCCAACGCGGTTCCCATGTTGGTGTAGAGCTGTGTATTCTTGGGGGGGAGAGGTTTGTTACTCGCAAGCTTAGTCAAAGTGAAACTAACACCCAATAACAGTCAAAACGCGATCTGGGTTTCATCGAAGGAGATCTAATAGAATGTCTGAATGCTGGTGATGGTTCGTGGTGGGTAGGCAGACTTTACAGGGATCGAAGAACCGTCGGATCATTCCCCTCCAACTTTGTCGAAGTGCTACCCTCTCAATTCCGCCCGACGACCAAGTCTGTTCCTTCTCCGGCACCAAACGTCCCCCAAAGCAGTGCCCCAACAAAGTCAAGAACTTTCCGAAAACCATTCGAAGCATACGCCAAGGCCCCGCACTACACCAGCGCAAAGCAGCCCGAAGTGTTTAAAGAGACCCCCAAGAAGGAGATTCCCAAGGAGATTCCCAAGTCTAGTAGAGTACGACAAAACTCTACTGCTTCATTCGCGCCCAGCACCCATGAAGTTGAACGAGGTCCATCGCCTGCGCCTCCTCAAGCATATGATCCTCGTGCTCCCTCACCAGCACCCTCACCGGCACCCTCGCACCACTACGGTTCACGAGCTCCGTCTCCAGCTCCTCCTCTACTACTTGAATACCACTCGAGAGCTCCTTCGCCAGCACCCCCTCACAGCTACGGTGCAAGGGGACCTTCGCCAGCACCTCCTCAAAGCTACGGTGCAAGAGGACCTTCGCCTGCTCCGCCAGCCCACCGTGGTAGCTATGGTTACTCCTCCAGAGGCGCATCACCGGCTCCGTCTTTCCATCACCGAATGCCCAGCCACCAAGGAGGTCATGAGAGAGGCAACTCACCACCACCTCCTCCGCCCCCTCCTCATAGACAAATGACTAGAGGTGGATCAAACGATTTACATAGGAGGTCGGTTGATATCTCACGTCATGGGTCCAATGCCTCGTTCATCCCCTACACTCCCTCAAGGCAAAACTCGAGTAATTCGTACCGACCACCGCAACCCCACATTAGACATGGATCAAGAAACTCCTTTGACGACAGATCATATGTGCCATATGCCCCTGGCCGTGTCTCTCCCGCTCCACCATCTCCTGCCGGAGGTATGACACCCTCGCCGTTGAGGGAGGCTATGGATGGAGTGATGGAACAACTAGATGTTCTAGGCGGAGGTCTGAGTAGACCGGAACCGGCGCCTTCACCCGCACCACCCGTTGATCCCTGGTCTCCTGAATCCTTTGACATGTTAACTCATCGGTCAAGTAGAAAGGGTCTAGACCGAGGCAGGCCTAAAACCTCATCAGGGATTGCACAACCGGACGAGGGTTACGAAACATGGAGTGGAGAGTCTTCGCAGGAGCCCTCTTACCAGAATGGAGGACAAGACAAACTCAGCAGTTATGTTGAGCGCATGGAAAAGCGGTTTCAGCAGATGCACCGACAGAATTCGAGAACAAGCCATGAAGATGATGATGAGCCGCCTCCTCCGCCTCCTAAGAATGTGCCGTACGAGCGGCCCAAGTCATCCATGGGACGCTCTGCGGAGCCTGAAAGAAAACTGCGATCTCGCAAGTCGGCGTATGAGATTGGTAGAGGAGTGGCCCGTACTTTGACGAACAAGACGAACTCGACCAATTCTTCATCAGGCAACCAGAGCAATACAAGCTCATCAACCCAAAGCACTTCCAGAACATTGTGGAGTGGCACTTCAGCAGGTGCCTTCAGTACAACCAGCGCAGGAAGCCTTGCTCGCGCAGGGAATCGCGCTCAAAGCGCCATGGGAATGCGAGAGCTGGAGAATGACAGGCCGGAAACACCTTTCACAGGAGTCACTTATCACAGCAGCCACGCTAGCGACGCCCCTGCTCAGCAGCGGCCACAAACCCAGGTCGGGTTTCACGATGATCCTTCCTTGGAACTAGGGGGACTCGTGCAGCCAAAACCCCCCAAGAGAAACATCTTCCGCAAAATCTTCGATACTGCCAAAACAGGTGTTGCAAGCAGCCGAGGCGGCATTGTGGCCGGAGGCGAGTCTCCTCCTAAGTCACCTTTTGCTCGCTCGGTACCAGCAGGTGCATCACCCATGCCGGGTATGGGTAACAGGCCCGTCAGCAGAGATCCTGCGACGGAAATGGGACTTGGAGGCGGCGTCGATTGGGTTCAAGTTCGTCGTGATGTGAATCGTTCCAATTCCCTCAGTACAATAGAGTTGACTGAGCGTCAAGAGCGATGCCAGATGATGGACCACCCCGCCCTCAATCCTGTCGATGAACTCTATGAAAGCGTCGAAGGAGATGAAGGAGCGGATGGTGAGCCGGTCCCCGAGCCCACAAACTATCAGGCGATCAATCTCTCTCAAGTGGACAAGAACTCGCGATTCATCAGTGGTCTTCCTCCTGCCATTACAGCTATACAGCTTGCCACTACGTACGTGTGCCGGCCGTATCGGAGTGAGGTACAGCGGCTGCGAGCTATTTTCACATGGGTCTCGGAGAAGATCTGCTGGGAGGAAGACTTTGAAGGAGAGATCGATACAACACGAGTGATCCAGGCTAAGAGGGCCTGCGCTGAGGAATACGCTGTTCTGGTTATGGAGATGTGTCTTGCCATCGGCATCCATTGCGAGATCGTTCGGGGCTATCTCAAGCCTCCGGGTGAAGTGTCTGAAATCAACATCATGCCTCGGCCGAACCACTGGTGGAATGCTGTCCTAGTGGACAACGAATGGCGCATGATAGACTGCTGCCTCGCCAGCCCGTCTTATCCTCGGCGAGGTCTATACTCGAACGCCCACAACACAGCCGACCCTTGGTGGTTCCTAACCAGACCACTGGAGATTTGCTGGACGCACATTCCTGAGCACCACAGCCAACAACATATTGTCCCTCCGGTAGCGCACGAGACACTCCTCAACCTGCCATGTGCTTGTGCGCCCTTTTTCCGAAATGGTTTCGAAATGGTGGACTATAACACTGCCATGACTCGAATCGAGGATCTGGAGATGGTCCACATCAAATTCAACGTACCATACGATGTCGAAATTGCAGCTGAGGTCGAAGTAAGGGGCTATTCACGAGATTCAGACGGAGATGTGTTTGAGAGCGGCGACATACTCAAGAAGAGGGCTCTAGCTCAGGCAGAGTGGTTCAATGGTATCAAGCGGTACACAGTCAAGGCTCTGCTACCTGGAGATGAAGGACAAGGCACTCTGAAGGTTTACGCAGGCAAACGGGGACTTATGCATAGCATCAAGGACATTCCACACCCGTTGGCTTTTGCGCTGCCCATTGTTCACACAGGTGAAAACCCTCCCTATGAGTTTGTCACAAGGCATCCTACTCCTCACGCACAGCGGCATGATATCTACGTGGTTCAACCGCAGTGCCAACGACTGGCACTCAACAACACATTCGTATTTGCCATCAGACAACATCCGAGCTCGTTGTCTGGTGGATCAGCGCTCACACCATCGTCAAATCCAGGAAATACAAGCCCTAACCCATTTGTCAGGCCAAGTTCGGCACTGAGCATGGGAGCGTCAAGTGTTGGTGGCTCAACCCCAAGCTCAGCTACTGGCACTGTGGCTGGGAAGAAGCCTGCCAAGCTTGCGATTCAGACGCCTGGAGGCAAGATCCTACGTCTTATGAGAAAGGAGGATCGCAAGGGCATTCACGTTGGCAGCAGAAGTCTCTCGGGCAGTGAAACCGCTAGTGACGGTGGCACCTGGGAAACCATCATCAAGTGTTCGGAGAAGGGTGTGTGGAGGGGCCTGGTCCTGGCGGACCGTACAGCTCGATGGTGTGTATTTGCTGAATGGGTGTGTATGGGTTGAAAGAATCTTTGGGAATACGATAAACGGGCAGATAGCGTTGGAGTTTCCGCGCATACTTTGTTGTTTTTTTCCTTCCAATACCCGAGGAGAATCTTGCATGGCCTGGGGGTCAGGGTCTGATGGAACTTTTTGAATGTATCCAAGCAAGGTCTTGTAGAGACGAGCATGGGCCTTAGTTTTGCTTTTGGTTTGGGGCTGGTTTGGTTTGATGTGGTTGATTGCATTGGGTCTATGAAAAAGCAAAGATATGTCACCAAGTGTAAGATACCTAATACCATGTCACGAGCAATGAATGACTGTAGCATGACAAATAATTTAGCCCTCTGGTTATTTCTAATAATCATTTTCGAGTACAAGTGAAGATATGTATCAACCGTTTTAAAATTAAACTTGGCTGGTACTTAATAATGAGTTTGGCTTACTCCTCGACATTGCAGGTTGTTGGTTGTTTGGTTGGTAGTCCTTTAGCTCGACCAATCACGATGCTCTGCGATACGACGGTAGGATCCTGTCGCACTCGAGGCGTGTTCCTCATCCTTTCACGAACAAATCAAATCCCGACCGCGATCGAATCGACACACGAGACGAGATCGAGACGATACGAGTCAAACCGAGTTTTATAGGGCTGAATTATACATCCACGCACACCCTTACGCCCCCGGCCATCGTGAATGGGAAACGCAAAGAGCGAACAAAGCAGACCATGAAGCGCAATCGCGTTGGCCTGCGCCCCGCGACCACAAGACGATTTGAATGCTGAGACGGCCGAGTCGAAGCGAGCGATAGCATAGCATAGCATAGGCCATGAGCTACGGGCATTATCATGGCCATGGCCAGGGCCAGCAGGGCTCTCAGCCGCCCGGCATGAATTCCTATATGCCCGTTGGCGGCAACGGCGGCTACCAGCAGTTTGCGAGTCCCCAGCAGCAACAACAGCAACAACAGTTCTATTCGATGCCCCAGCAGCAGCAGGGCCAGCAGTCTTATATGGCGTCTCCGCAGCAGATGGCTCAGTATGGGGGTATGCAAACGGCTTATCAGGGCTATGACGCGGCTGGCCAGGCGTTTGGAGGACATCAGATGCAGCCGGCAGCCGCGCAATATACTCCTCCGGCGAATGTATGGCACCAACAGCAGTCGCCTGGGGGCCAGAATATGATGTATCAGCAGCAATTTCAGCAGCCCCATCATCATCAACAGCAGCACCAACAGCAGCACCAACAGATGTACCAGCGACAAGTCGCGTCACCGCAGCAGCACGTCCAACAAAGGCAGCCAAGTCATGTTCCCTCACCGCAGCAGAGGACACATTCTATACCTCAGAATCAAGGATATAGGCTTCCCCAGCCGCAGCAGCAGCAGACTCAGCACCATCAGTATTCGCAGCAGCATGCGCCACAGCACCAATATCAGCAGCGCGCCCATGTCCAGCAACAGACTCAAGCGCCAATCTCCCAACCCTCACCACAGCCTATTCAAAAGCAAATATCTTCGCCGGCTCAGCCACAAGCTCAGAAGCAAACAAAGCAGCCGCCACAACAAAGCTTCCGGCAGCAGCCACAGGAACCTGTCCAGCAACCTATGCAGAACACTATCGAGAAACCCGTTCCTGAGCCTGTCCCAGAGCCTGTACAACACCAACCTCTTCCTCAGCCGGAGCCACAGCAGATGCACTATGTGAATTTGCAGGATATTCAACAGTTGCCGCCACCGCCTCCTGTCACCATGGGACAGCCGCAAAGCTGCGTTGTCTCTCTGCCTGAGCAGACAAATAGTTGGCCGGCGCAACATGACTCTGGCACTGTTAAGCCCATGGATATCATGCTGAGCAGTCCACAAGCTCAACCTCTTCCTCCTCCTCAACCCCAGCCCCAACCAACGCATCAACAACCACCTCAAACACAACCTCAAAAGACCGGCGCAGCTACACCGCGAGTGAAACCTAGCCCTCTCTCATCCGTCGCCAACTCTCCTGCTATCAGCGCCCGTTCTCCGAGCATCACCAAGAAATCCCCAGCCAGCACCCCCAAATCTCGACCTGTGGATACGGTGCAGATGATGGTGGGCGTTGCCGAGGAATGTTTCAGAAAGGCTCGTGATTCTGTGCACGATGTGGCAATGTCCCTAAACGAAGCTCGCGTAGACGAATATCAAAAGGTGATCTCAACAGGCTTGGCTTGTTTAGAGGCGTGTTTGCAAAGTAACAGGCTTACTCCGCGTCAAGAAGCCAAGATGCGACTGCGATACGCTGCCATGTTATTAGAAGAGACCGAGAATCCCATGGAGGCTGAGACTGCCCTTACGAAGGGTATATCTCTCTGTGACAAGGTGAGTTTTCTGGATGACTCTGATCGGACTCGACTAACTCTCCTAGCATGGCATGCCTGATCTCAGATATTGTATGCACTATATCAGGTTAAAACAGTTGTTTCAGCGGAATCACAAAGCTGCTTTGAATGCAGCTGATCGACAAATCGCTGACTGCGAAACGTGAGTTTTGCTTTGGAACAGCTTGGTCTTACAGTGACTAACAGGCGATTTAGTTTCAAACATCCTCACTGGGTGTATGCTTTCAGGCTATTAAAGGCTTCGTTTTACATGGAACTAGGCCAGACAGCTGATGCCAGCGCCCTCGAGAACATCCGCTCTATTCAAACCATCGCCAGCGCACGCGGCGATAATGCTCTGAGCGCGTTTGCTTTTATCCTCGAAGGCCTCACCCTTCTCAAGGCTTCCAAAGATGGCAACATGGAGAAAGTCCAGGCTTGCATTGCCCAAGCCGCCAAGTTCCAGTTCGACCCGTCGGTCCACATCATGCAACTTGACATGCTCACGTTGTTCCTCGACCTTGCTTCGAGCATCAATCATCCCGGCGCAGATATGGTCAATCAGAAACTAAAGATTGTTCAAGACCGAATGGATAGCTGCACTGGCTGGCCGCGCGTCCAGTCCGAATTTCTTATCCCGGTGAAGAAGCAGCCCTCTACGGGGCATACGATTAGCAGCGATACAGCGGCCATCATTCAAAGCGGAGGGGATGAGCCGGTAGATTATCTGGTCATGTCATTCATGACCAAGATAGAGCTGACTTCACTTATGTAAGTCGATACTCGCTCTGTATCTCTACGATTTTAACTCACACAACGCTAGCTTCACCTTTACTGGTCTGATCAACATGCACAAATCAACTTCACTTAATCGTCAAACAGCCGAATTCTGGCGCGAAGGTCTGAAGCTTCTTGAAGACTGTAAGTGGCAATCCATCGTCTATGATACACAGCTATTAACACACAGCAGGGGACACCGCGACTGCTGGAAAAAGTTATGGACCCTCCATCTCATTGCAAGAAGCTATTCAACAGCGCGAATGGCGATTGGAAGTGCAGTGCTATCTCAACCTCATGCTTGGCCTTTACGCAGCTACTTACTGTCAATGGGACTCGGTGAAGCAGTTCATGGTGAAGCTCGAGAATCTTATGACGCCATCTACACAGGGCATCCTGCGGTTGCTAGCTATCTACCTATCGGGCGTCTTCTACCAAGGTACAGGGGACCTCCAGGCTGCCATGGACGTTTTCCGATCTCCCACATTCGATCTCGCTCAGCGCGGAACTGGCGTCAAGTCCGCACACCGCGAGCTAGCCATGCTGGCTGGTCTCAACAGACTTTGGATCATGCAACACCCTTCGCAACGGGACGACCCGGAGACGCTCGACCTGATAGAACAGCTGGATCCGCTGTGCTCCAACCATTACAACGCCGATCTGCGGACGGCGTGGCACAACGTTATGGCCGCCCTCGTTACAGATCCTCCTCAGCACTTCAACAAGCAGAAACAGCATATCACGCTTGCAGTGGCAGGGTCCAAATCCACTAACAACGTTTTTGGCGCCGCCATCACGCTCTCCATTATGCGCAACCGACTGTTCGAGAACATTGTTGGCGAGCAAGCCCTCAAGAGCGCCCTGGCGGCATCCAGACAGGCGCACCGTAGCGGAAACGTTCTGTTGCAGAGCGTCGCGGACGGTATGCTTGCTCACTCCCTCGAGATGGAAGGTCAGCCAGAAGAGGCGGCGAAGGAATTAGATAAGGCGACGAAAGAAGCGCGAGACGCATTTGCAGGGCGTCTCTGAAGGAGAAAAGAGGAGGTGTGGTGTGTGTGAGTGAGAGTGGACTTTGCAAACCCCGGCGTTTGAGGCATGGAGTTTGCCGCATTTTTTTTTTAAAAAAAAAAGAGGAATTATTTTGATGATTTGTATACCAGATTTAGGAGGGGGGGTTATGGAGGTCTGTACGATACCTGACCATACATTTCTTTGGTCTCATCTGTTGACGCAAGTGGGTAAGAGGAGGTAATTAGATATGCGACCCATGGTCGTCCATTTAGCCGTAACATCGGCATCAATCCAAGTCTTAGTCTTGGACTCTATCGAGTCTCGAGCTCACTGAGGGAATCTTTTAAATGAGAAATCTGCATCATGATGTTTGTGAAGATGGTTATCACCGACGGAATCCAGGGGGAGGTTGGAAGCCTGGAGGAGGCATGAAACCAGGTGGAGGAGCCCCAGGTGCGCCTTGAGGGGGGGTTGGAAAGCCTGGCGGCGGAGGAGCAACTGGATAGCCCTGTGCAGGAGATCCGGAAGGCGGTCGGAAGCTGCCTGGGTGGAAATCGGCTGGGTTGGTGTATCCGGCCTGTGATTGCGGTGGTCTGGCGGGCAAGCCGGACGGGGCTGGAGGTAGAGGGACGGAACCACGGGCAGGGGCGCCGGGAGGAGCACCACCGGCATTGTACGGAGAAGGTCCTCGGGCTGGCGGCGCAAATCCGCCAGGGACACCCTGCGGTGGTGGACCGGCGGACATCCTACCCATGGACGAAGGGTCGAAGCCAGCCGGAGGCGCGGCGGCTGCGACGGGTGGCGGTTGAAGGAAGGCCTGGGGAACAGGCTGGGCTTCAGGAACGATATTTCGCTTCTTGGCTTGTGCAGCAAGCTCTCGCTCAGCCTCGTCACCGTGCCTCTCTCCCTTGCCGTCCTTCTTGAAAGCGTACTGCACCGAGACCTCCTTGCTCAGGATATACTGGCCGTGCAAGTTGGCAATAGCAGCATCACTGCTCTCAAAATCCGCAAAGCTGACAAACCCAAAACCCTTGCTCGCGCCAGACTCCTCCCTCGCGACCTTTGGCAGGCTCAGCAGCGGACCGAAGCGGCTGAAGGTGTCGTAGAGGATCTTCTCGTCGACCATGGGGTCGAGATTTCCGATGAAGAGCTCGGCGCCGACCTCTGCTGCGCGCTGCTTGTCGGCGCTGGCCTTGTTAACGCGCAGCGACTTGCCGTAGAGCTTGATGCCGTTCATAACATTCGCGGCGTACTCGGCGTCGGTGGGTGTGCGGAACTCGACAAAGCCGAAGCCCTGGTGCGTCTGGGTGACGCGGTCGCGCGGCATGTGGATGTTGTGGATGGGGCCCATCTGGAGCATGATCTCGTAGACCATTGCTGATGTCGCGCGCTCGTCGATGTTGCCGATGTAGACGGTCGCCTCCTTGTCTTGTTCCCTGGGAGCCAGAGTTAGCTTTGTTGTCGCGTTGCGATGGGACGGGGAAAGCTTTACCAATGCCTATTTTGCGCCATGATGACGGATTTAGCAGAGACTTGAGTCTCTTACAGTTTGTGCGGTGTGTGAAATCGCAGAAGGAGTATGAATTGATCAGAAGTCGTTCTGTTATGATGATGGTGAAGCTGGCTGTCACCTTTGGATGGAGCTTCTGGAAATTTTGGCTGATGGTTGGATGGTAGAGTTAGCAGCCTTGTCGCATCAGCCACAATTACCTCAGACAAGGCACAGAAAAACGTGGCTGTCCAACCGAGGTTCTTCCGCGGGAGAGTCCGCGATTCGGAGGTGGAAATTCCAGGACCCGGCGTCATTACGAAATTTTTGGGAAGAGACGTCAACGCCAAAGGAAACGCCTTGCGATCGATCATCAGCCTCAAACATCTCAGTCGAGCCACATCTTGTCTTCCGTGGGCACTTTGTTTAATTCTGCTTCACTGCATACCGTCGGGTGTAATTCAAGATGTTTGCCCTTTCTGAAGAGTCCAAGGTGCGCTATAGCTTCAGAGCTTGTCCAGTTGGCTTTCGACTAACATACCGCGCAGGAGCGCATTGCCAAGCTCATTGACGTTTCCCGCGTCGCCATTCACTAGTATGTCGAGATTTGGTTCTATTTTTGAGCGTCAGCTAATCTATCTATAGTGGCTATCTTCCTCTGATCCTCTACCTCGGTACGAAGAAGCTCGAATAGCAACGACATGCGATCGCAACAACAAAACTGACCATAATTCCTAGGCTACACCCGCAGCGAACCCCGACCTTCCATCATCCGGTATGCCTCGAGCTCTTGAAACCTCCTACGTCCCCCTACCGCTAACACATGCTCTCAGCCTTCTGTCTCCCCTCTCTTAAACGAGGGGCAGCCCATAATAAGACAACCATACAGTGTAACATTATCTTGTGAAGATGCTTTAAGACGGCAGGGAAACTGGAAACTACCACCAGCATTCATGGCGTTGGGATATGGCGTGGTAAAATCGACGACGGCCGGAAGACCCGACATTATGCTTGGAGAGCAGAGGAGGGGGAGAAGGGTTGATTTGTACGAGTGACAAAACCACCATGTATCATCTTGTAACACAAGGACCAGGCCCAGGTCTAAGAGATCCTGAATAAGGGAAACCCACTCATAATAAACACATGAATTAAGTCTTTGCTACCATTTTTTGATATTCTGATAATTAAATTCGGCTTGAAGCGGCAAAAGAAGCTGCTTTGCGCTCGCTGGTGCTGGTGACGTCGAGGCCTCGGCTCCGCTGAAATATCTAATTCTTATGTCAACGACACAACTTTTCTCTCTCTCTTTCATAGATCACCACCACGTCGCCTCATGGCAATTTATTCTTCTCTTTGCTCTCATACAATGTGACAGTCGCTCGTGAAATTACCTGACTCTACTATATGCCCGACCTTAACCATGCGGGACTCTCCCCCGCGACCATCGAGTCCATCGCCGGCCTCAGCGCAGGCACCGTTGCGACCTTGACGGTGCATCCTCTTGATGTAGTCAAGACTCGCATGCAGAGTAAGTCTCTCTCTTCTTTTTAGAGTCCTACAACGTCTAACGATGTCGCTTTTAGTTTATCGCAGTTCAGCGCACGATGTTGTCCGTCCCACAACAGTCTCTATCCTCCGCTCTCTAACATCCACCTCCAACCCCATCGCCTCTCTCTACCGCGGCCTGACGCCCAACCTCGTCGGCAACGCATCCAGCTGGGCCTCCTTCTTCTTCTTCAAGTCGCGCTATGAGCGCGCCATCGCCACGTGGCAGGCCCGGCCCGACGGCCATCCATCTGCCGCTGATTACTTCGTCGCGAGCGCCATGGCCGGCGCTTCCACGACTGCCCTGACCAACCCGGTTTGGGTTCTCAAGACGCGCATGGTATCTTCAGATCGTGGCGCTCACGGCGCTTACCCTTCCATGCTGGCCGGCGCACGCTCCATCTTTCGAACGGAGGGCTTCCGGGGCTTCTATCGCGGCCTGGGCGTCTCCCTGCTGGGCGTGTCGCACGGCGCCGTGCAGTTCGCAGTGTACGAGCCCGCCAAGCGGTGGTACTACACGCGCCGGCGTGAGAAGTACGGCATTGATAAAGGTCCCATGACGACCGAGGCGACGGTTGCGCTGTCGAGTCTGGCCAAGCTGGTCGCTGGCGCTGTTACATATCCGTATCAGGTGCTGCGCAGTAGACTGCAGAACTACCAGGCCGATGAGCGGTTTGGACGAGGTATCAAGGGCGTTGTGGCGAGGATCTGGACAGATGATGGATTGAGGGGGTTCTATCGTGGGATGGTGCCTGGTGTTGTGAGGGTGATGCCTGCGACGTGGGTGACGTTTTTGGTGTATGAGAACGTCAAGTACTATCTCCCACACTGGGTTTGAGAGAGAGAGAGAGAGAGAGGTCATTTATGATAGACAGGGAGTCCTTGGAGTTATCAAAGCTTGTACATCAACTATAGACGGGACCAAGCGAGTCTCCACGGAGAGTCAATAGACTCATATCCATCCACCCAATACTTATAGAATCAAGAATCAACCCATAGAGTCTCAGCGGCACCAGCAATTCGATCCCTACTCCTTCTTTGCCGCCCTCTTTGCCGCCGCCGCCTCTTCCGCCCGCTTCCTGCAGACCTCACACGCGTCTTCCGGTACATACTCGATATCGTTCACGATCTCGAGCGGATTGCATCTCTCCTTTTGGCGTCCCATTGCGTATGCTTCGCAGTCGGCCTCCAACTCCAAGTTGTCGATGTACCGTTGGCATTTGTCGCAGTTCAGCTGGCGGTAGATTTCGAAGCACATATCTTTTTCTTGGCTATTTAACTGGGGAGTCTTTGGATGTCTAATTTCGGCGCTGTCGATATTCAATTTTTGTATGATGGTTGTAACTTTGCTGTCGTATGGTGGGAATATTGAACAAGGTCGAATTTCAAGAGTAGGTAATCGAAGTTCGTTGCCTTTTGTCGCTGAGAGTTTACAGTGTCTCGAGACTTCCATTCCATCTCATTTAGTGATGCCAAATTTGTTTTGGGCGTTCCATCATGTGGTGATTTGCACCTTCTTCAATCTAAACCTTTAGCTTTGGTTGTGATACGGTGAAACATTGATCAAGTTTAACTCGTCGCACATAAAACCCAACGTCGAGGCATGATGTAGATGTTTCATTATAATTTGTGTAACTGCTCTTATTATACATGCAATTGTTATACAAGCAACAACATTGTCTCGTCTAGAGGTGCATCCAGCACTTGTCATGGCCACGAGTCAAATAAGGGTAAGGGTTGGGGGTAACCACGACCGCCACAGTGTTCACTGACAGACACGCACGCCATTACATGATACCCAACAGCTTCTAATAGCATTCCATTGCTATAAAACACACAATAGCTATTGATCTCGTCATATAGAAGCCGAGTGTCACTGCACGATGCTGTCCAAACCTCGAGTTGTGGCTACCCTACACCAGACCAACTGAGAATCGTCGCCACAACCACAGCCCATAATGGTCTGGCAGCTAGAAATGCATTTAACTCGGTGTATTCATGCCATTGGCTGGTTCTATTAACCTAGAATCACGATTGGTACTTGTATTGTTGGTTGCCGCTGTCGTACACTCCTAACCAAAGCCCGTGAGTCACCTTCCTCATCAAAACCATTTTCATTATGAGCACTTACAATACAAGCCATGTCACCAGAAACTTCAGTTGCAGCGCGTCCAATCAAGCTACCTTGTCTTCGACCTTTGAAAATTTCATCTTTAGATCCTCTAACCCTCGAATTCCCGATGCTTAGCAAGAATCACACCACAGGTTGCCTGAGTCCCTCCCGAGCCCCTCCGTACCCGCCATCAACTGTCAATGTCAGCATCCTTGGTCAATAACACCAGGCATATGCCCATCGAAATCCCTCTTTCCTCAATGGCCTGCTTGTCACATTCCCATTTAGCCCAGTCACTAAAAACCTTTGGTACGGGGAAGCGCATCCCCCTCCTTGGGCCCCGGCCCTGGACAAGAGCAAAATCAGTCGATTCACAGGGACAAACAAGAGATGCCACGCCCCAGTTATTCACCGTTGAGAAAAGATCGATTTCAACGCCCCCCGGCAATACGGATAATCGGTCACATACCATGCCACGGACCCGACCAAGTGAGATGATGGATTTCCCCAGTCTCACTCCTCAATGCCCGGTCGTGATGAGGATTGCGTGTCCGCCAGCAACTTCCAAGCTTCCATAACTGGTTAACCAGATGATGCTGATCACCAAGTCCCACAGAGAGTAACACCTCATGACTGACAAGCCTAGCTATAATGTAACCGTGAGTCTATCGCAAGGGCAAAATGCAGGCGACAAGAACCCCCTTGGCATCTATCATGTAGATCGGCGAAGCCCGCTGCTGATATCTCGCTTCTGGCCAAAGCATGCTGGGGATGTTGGAAGAAAAGCCCTCAAGTTGTCGCATACTGCTACGTTATGACCAAGATAGCAACGCATAGCTCCATGTTCAGTTCGCCTAGCGAAACACTGTCAGTTCTGTCTTGTAAGCGAGTATCAGGAAATAGTCGGCAGATGTTGAAGACTAAGGGCCCACCGTGATGGTGGCAGATTCGCAATTTTTGCCTCAAGGAGAACACCATATTGACAAGGTAGGATACGCATCAAGGTCTCCTTGCTAAATTAGGGCTCTTGGAGTTGCGACCCATCATTTTCTGTGCCAAAAGAAGGGGAATTGGAGGATGAAATAGCATGTCGATGATTCTCCATGGCCCGGAATAGCTGTCAAATCCCAAAACGCTGCTGTCGTCGGAGGCAGGGCCTGAAACAGGCAGTCAATCCGTTCCGTAAACGGCAGAACTTGCGAATGGAGCACGGGACGAGCCGAAGTGCTGATGGACAGGCCTTCGTCTTGTCCCCACGGATCCGAACGCTTGGGTTGACAGAGCGCTTACTTTTGTCCCCTGTTGTCCCCTGGCTCGAAGCAGATATCTCCCGAAGCACGACATCATATTGCGTGCACGTCTCCTATGGATGAGTTGAAAGCCTACGCAAACCTGGAAATGCAAACCATGGGATAATCCAGTCGAAAATGAAGGTAAATAGATGCCAAGGCCTGACTGGGTAAGATCTCTGATCCATCAAGATGGGGGATCAGGGCCAGGAACATGGGGATCGAGGTTTGTCAGGCATGCGAACCGAGACATGGGTATATCGAATCTTGGACATCTTTGCGAGTCCAGGAGGCGCATCCGCCTGAGACCTCGCAGCAAGCAGGGGACGAGTGAAGCGAGTGCTGGGGCTCAAGTTTCGTGGGGAGGACCCTCTTCTGGTGGGCGCGATGTTACCCTGGCACCTGCTCTGACCCTGGTCGGTTCCACTCGACGTCTGCCACAAGCTCCAACCAGAGCCTCCTCGATCGAATCTTGCATATATAGATGCTTGTGCTGAAGCTGATTTCCCATAACAAAGTCGCAATTGAGGCATGACATCCATATCTGTTATCTGGCGTCCAGCCACCGCCGCAGTGTCGGGACCGAAAAAGAAAATTCGAACGAGTTCGCCGATAGGGGAGAGAACAACCACGAGGAAATATCACGCATCTCTGGCCGAACCAACAAGGGGAACTGTCGTTGGATATCGTCTCCCTTCCCATCGTTGTCCCTATCCTCTATGCGTTTTGGACATGATCACATCTCGATGGAAGAGCGGCCCCTTGCGTCCCATCGTTATGCGGTAACGGAACTGACATCAGAGCAGCCTTCATCTTTCATCTTGCATCGCATCGATGCAGATTAAAGTTAAACCCCGAAACAAGAGTCGATCAGTGTAGGGCATCAAATCCACATAGAGGAGGGCACCGAAAGATTTCGGACACTCCCTCTTTACCACTCGGTGCTTCTACCAGAGATTCTTGTCGTATATCACAAAACACAACGTCGCGCTGAATGGATCTGGGAGGGGCCCAGGGCTTTGGTGAACGGCGATTCTTGGCTCTGGTTCGGCCATACAGAAACAGGCCCGTTGAGACGGAACAAGATGAGTCCGCAAGACACAACCTGCACATCATCATCGTGCTTGAGCGCTGTGTACACGATGAATGTTTCTCCCTATGTTAGGAACCAAGCCACTGGGTCATATGTGAGTGCCGCCACCAAGCAGTGAGGCTAAGCTTTTTGCCTCATCACCTTGATGTTTGCGCAATCGCCCTGCCGAAGATCATGGAATTTGGGCGCAGCAAAGTGAGGCTTGAGACCACTTTGCTGTCGCGTCCCGATCAATTGGTTCTGGTGATGTCGATATTTTGGTGCTAGGAGACACGCCAGGATCGAGATACGACCCAGCTGTGCAGAGGCGCAGAAGCCACGATCTCAGCATGATGAATCCCAGATGAATCCTTCAATCGCCTCTGGCGTCAGTCAAGGTCCCTGACCTTGCTGGTTTGTTTGAGCATTGGCACACCCTCCTACTATGCGCCAGAATTCATCACCGAAATGTGAGAAGTGACCACCTCAGCAGGACCGAGTAGTCGTAGTCTACCGTAATTTAGCAGCAATTGGAAGGAGGGGTTGGCTGGGTCCCCTAGTTGGAGTTGAGCGTCCTCTAACAGGATTGGAAAAGTTGATGAGGAAAGAGACAAGAAGCCATATCTGCAATGCCATTGGCCTCTTGATTTTTCTAGAGGCGCTTTAACCAGGACTAGGGAGCATGACTTGGTTGAAGTACGATTCCACTGAGCTTTGTATGTGAGGTGGTGTATGTAAAAGTACAAGGATGGGGTTTTTTCTGTCCTGCGGCGGGTTGCATGTCTGCTGTGCGCCAAAGACATGTCTGACAGATTGATAGATTGGCTGCTTGTATGCTTGCTTCGGGAGCACGTGTGTGTAGCTGCACCTCACCCCCGTTGCATGAGCTGCCGACCCGGAGGTTCTTTTTTGGCGATTCATTTACAGCGCTGTGGGTGCCGTTTGTCGACTCGTCATTCTGGGAGGTGCTTGTTTGAGGAATTGCTTGCGATTTTGTGTGGGTAACTCATTCGTGACCCATGATCGCGATGGGGGTCCAGTGCGGGGCAGCATGCGCCGAGTTGCGTTGCGTCGTTGCGGTTGCGCTGAGCAGCAAGGGGAAGAGACGAGATCTCGTAGCAGAACTGACGGGGGCATCAAGATCCATGGCATCGATCCTTGGATGGATGGACGGGTGGATGGCCTCCCCTGGCCCTGTCCTCAGTCAGGATTAGATAACAGCCCTGAACCTGCGGCGCCCAAGTACCAGGACCTTCAGCTCGTCTTTTTCTGCCCACCTGGGAATAGGTAAGGCAGCTAAGCTAAGCTCTGGATGGAGTCGTCATCTGCTTCTACTCCCTTTGGATCAACTGCGCCATATCAGAAAGGAATAAGATGTATCATCTCTCACAGCGTATCATTCGCTATCTTTACCCAAAGTACGGTACGTGGCGCTTGCCAGGCTGCGGCTGACTTGTCCTCTTGTACGGGGCCCTGATCAGATGAAGAAATGACAAGATAGTGCATGCGTGATATTTTACGGAAAAGAGCAGCCGGGCAAGTTTGAGAGCCGCGGCAGATGAATTCAGGGGGAGAGAGATGTGTGTATGCGTGTTTGTGATGAGCCCAAATGGCCGGGTTGTGATGGTGGTTGTTTGAGGTAGGTAGCACTAAATTTAGTTCTGAGCGATGGATCGATCTTATCTACAGGAGGTTGCTCTTGCCCCGACAGTCTGGGAGCCCAATGGGAAATTATTGACGGTAGTTGCTGCCACAGCAGAAGAGGCGGCGACTGACCCTGCTCCCTCCAAGTGAATGCGGAAGGTCTATTGCTGTAGATTGGCTCCTTCCGTTAGGTGTGCCGTGCGCCTCATGCCCGGGAGGGACGAACCGTCCTCCGTGCCTCGGTGTAGAGACTACCTACCTAGTAGCTCGGGGCCTGGGGTTTCCATCGGCCCCTATTCCGTCCCGTCACAACCCCATGCGTAAATCATAGACTATGTGCCAACTAAAATCTATCCATGGATAACGAAAACGAGAGGAATGAAACAATCCCGTCCCGGGCCGGCAAAGCCAGATTCCGACTTGATATTTCGCACTCAGAAAGGACGCCATCGAACCCGTCCTCCTGGATCTGTAGCATCTGTTGTCTAGGGTTGCTTTTTATCTTGTCCTTCACTGGGTTTCACCATTCTTGTCTCTAGCTTGATCGGCTTCGCGATACTTTCCAGATGCAGCCCTCAATGTTTATGCAGGTGATATCAGAGACGTCAAAACTCCAGAACCAAGACACGGCTTCACATTTGATGCCGAGAACGAGCACATATACCTACGTCAGATTCATTACCAGGGATGATTTACGAGGTGGAACGTGTTCCGAAAATCTCGCCGGCAGATTACTATTTGATAGCACTTCCAAGGCATTCGCGATCGTGATCCAATAGACGATATAGACTTTGCTGCGCCGTAGGATAGAGTTCAACCTGAAAACCGAAGCAATATCTCGCGGCTCGCGCCTCAGCAAAACGTCAATCCTGGTAATATGCAATGACGTTTTTGTTCGGGCGATCTACAGTAACCTTCTACTGTAACCGTATGTTTGGGTCGAGCGTACATCAACAAAAAGTTTATCGACCCAATGCCAGGGCCTTCCGACTGGCTGGGTTGGACGTCTAATTTGGCAGGGCTTTTGTTGCAGAACGCCATGTCCCTGTCCTCGCTGTTGATCATCCCGTGCGCATCGCAGCCTCGTCTTTGCTGTCCAATACCTCTGAATTGTATCGCATCCATCCCATGCTGTGCCGTTGACGTACAGCACCTGCTACGCAACAAATGCACGCCATGGCATTGACCGCCAAAGTCAGTTTTGTTCGGTTTTGTGTTTCTCCTTACTCGCGAGCTGCATCGAGGTTAAGGGAGCCTGAGTTACTGATGTAATTGATCTGAGCTTTGAACATCAATTAACAACGACCAAATTAAAGAGTACGAGGACCCATTCCATTGCGATTCGCGCGCAAAAAGCAAAAGCAAAAGCCCGCGCGGGAACGGCCACTACGGCCCCAGACTTAGCCGCCCGTTTCCTCTAGGTTCTACCCGTCGCCGCCAAAACTGTATACAAAGTTGCGCTCATTTACTTGAGTTTCACGATAACTTTTCCAGAAGAAGTAAAATTCAACGTCGAAAAGAAAATAAGAAGAAAGAAAAAAAGAAAGAAAGAAAAAAGTAGATATCGAAGATGCAATGTTTTTGCCGGGGCATGCCTGTTACGGGAGCTGCTTGCGAATATGATAAACCATGGAAAATATGAGAAAACAAAGATCTGCCAGATGAGAAAAGAGGATCTGATAATACACAAGACCCTACATATATCACCTTGTCCATCTATGCAGCATTATGCTCTGTTTCGCAAGCCGGGTCCCTTTTGGGTAATTCAGGGTTACAACGCGCCTCTTCGGGACCAGGCTGTTCCGATCATTTGGATTGATTTGCTTTGCCCGAGCATCCCAGTCTCCTGTCCCAGTGCCGTGGCAGCTTGGCCACTACAGACGGGGGGTGGCGTATCCAGCAAGTGTCCCGTATTCCAAGTGCCGATTGCGGCGACTACAGGTTTCTAGAGTGTGCGATATCTAAGCTAGGCTTGATTTGGGTGGCGCTGTAAGGGGGCGGGATGAAGGAGAGAAGTGATATATCAGCTAAGGCTGTACCAGCCACGGCATGGATTACGACAACTTGAACCCTGGCTCAGAGCCCAGAAGTTAAAAACAAGTCAGGACAAGTTTGCGACGATACAGGTCATGGAGAATCGCTGCAATGCATGGCGTATGTAAGATAGGCAGATTGACAGGGGGGCTGATCTTCCATCTTCCCCTCTCATCAGAGTCAACTGCCAGGTGTTGACGTTGTTTAGTGAACACTACTGACGTTCAGCCAAGCGGCATTCAAGCCGACTACGCTTGGTTTCATTGAGACCAAATACGTCCGTTCACCCCCCTTGCAGAATCTAAGTTGCCAGATCCTGCGCTCTAGCAGCACAAAGTTCAACCAACTCCCTTGCTTCCCGTCCATTGCAATGTCGCTACACGATAATAAGCTTCGATCACCAAAGCCCAGGCGTAGAGAAAGGGTGGGGGCGCTCAGTGACTCTGTTACATATGGGATGCTGCAAGGTACCGCTGCAACCTAACCTCGCACTCGATGACCAGCCACTACCAAGCTCAAAGCGATCACCTGGGAGCCCGCTGCATCGCAGGGTTGCATTGGCGCGGTGCCTATTCCAGAATCTCCGACCAAGGATCTGAGATTGACCAGAAATGACTTGTCACAAGAATCCAGCTGCTCGGACAAGGCTAAGCAGGGGCTGTTGCGGGTTCTGTTGCGAAGCTGTTGGTGTTTGTATGAGAGAAGCAGACTGGGAATGGTGAAGAGAATGACAGCCAAAGTGAATCTGCCGATGGTAATGAGAACAGCTAAGAAGCACAACTCATATTCTCTGTTAGACACGTATTTCGAACAGCCAATCGAGTTGCAAGAGAGCCGTCATGACAAGTTAAAGATTGGTGTGCCAAACCAACGGCTGCAGCGACCAGGGTTTGTCGGCAGACTAAGCGGGTAATCTAAATGATTTCCCCCCCTAGGCTGAGCCCGCATGGCCCCTCCGTCTCCCCCGCGCTTCTGCTTTTGTCGCCGTTTTTCCATCTTTGCCCATCTAAGTAAGCCGTAGCGTTTCTCTAGCCCAGAAGCATAGGGACATATCGATCAACCACGCCAAACCAAACGCCTGGACAAAGCTGACCTGCATGGCTTGCATCAGCTCCGTCGAATGGGACTTCGCAGCCTCTGGTATCTCCACTGAGACTCCGAGTGTTTTCTCTCTCCTGGGACGTCCTTGCTGAGCTCTTTAGATGCGCAGAAGCCTGCTCAAGAGTCCTAATTGCCTTCGTAGATACTGTATGCATGTACGCTGGCGATCGGGTGACGCACCGTCCATTACATGAACTGGGGGTTGTCTTAAAGGATCGTCGTCCTAAAGCACTGCTGGACAAGGAACCCCTGCTTCTGGACCCGACACAGCGGTGGGACAAGCGCTGATCTATTTACTAGGCAGACGCCCATCAAACGGTAGCCCAAGACCGTCCCGCGCTCAAAGAGTGCCTGAGCGCTGTGGAACAATTGATGCTCCCTGCCCACTTGTCAGAGCGAGAGTCATCATCATCTCGGCGCACTGCGCACCAGGTGGACGTGAAACCTTTGGGTGTAAGATCATTGGAAGAAGATTGCCTGAGAGCCGTCCGTGTACAAGACGTTGGCCCGCCCGAGCTTCCGCATCGTGATTCCGGTCTTCCGGTTTTCTAGTGCCGAAGATTCGGAGCGGGTTTTTCGACGGGCTTGGCCCACAAAACACGGAAGCCCTCGTGCTCTCGATAAGCCGGCACCAGCTGCTCACGACTAATATCTGCCCTACTGAACAGGGGACAATGGATATTGGGGTAGAAGCACGGAGGATTTGCAGGCCGCTTCTCAACGGTTGCTACTCAGTAAACATGTTTGACGAGAATGAACACTGTCCGGACTTGACAGCATGTTACCGGCTGTGTCTTGTGACGGACTATTTCGGAGTGCATCGCAAGATTGCAAAAAGAAGATGCAACCCCAATGCTCCATCAACCAACTAATACGGTTCTGGCTTTTGTTGGCTCGCAAACGTCGCTCCTTTCATCCTGGGCATCATCCTCCCCCGCGCTTCTGGCGTGACTCTTGCTTGTTACTTAACACGAGCTCCATAGCCCTGGTCTCGCCCAAACTGTGGTGGACTCTCTGTTCCCTTGCTGAGACTCTGGCCTGCTCTCACCACCGTTTTCACCATGCTCCAAATGAAAGTGTGTTGGAGTTTCAGGCTGACTGCTTCTCTAATTGTTCTCGATGTCTGACCTGTCTGTTTTTCTAAGCTCTCACAGTACGGACATAAATTATGGTACCCGTTTTACTATGCAACGAACGGCAAAGGCGAGATGACCAGGGGACTTTGTAAGGACCAGGCGCTATCCAACGAACAAACGTTCTTACTTGCTCACATTCCCCTGCATGTGCTTTGTCCCGACGCGGAGTCACCATGATCGCTTCATGGTTAATATCACGAAGGAATAAGGGGAGAAGCGTGAGCGGCATCTCCGAGAAAATGAAGATGAAACAACCAGGAAAAAGAAAGAAGGGAAAATAAGGAGGAAAATCCTCCAAAGTGAGCTAAGATGGGCATCAAAGCCACGCCGTGTAGTTGATATCTGATCAGGCGTCAGGGTAGATTCAAGGTGCATACATGGTGTTAGCGTGAGGCTCGGGCAGTTTTGGGGAGAAATTGAGAATAAGGGTCCAAGGCTACAAAATTAAGCTGCAAAATGGCCCATAAGCCTGCCAGACACTGCAGAAGTCTTTATGGCGGCATGTACAGTAGAGTGTGGATGTGCCTGGATCTTGGCAACAAGGGTCTCAAGGGAGCGTAAATCCCTGCCAGGAAACGTCAGGATCTGGCCGTAGGTCATCCCCCATCTCTTAGATTGTCATCTATTGGCTGTTGTTTCCGATCTGAGATGTCAGGCGCTTCCCGCGTATAGTTGTCTTCTTGATCTCAGGTTGACTCATGACGAGGCCGTTTGGGATTGCCCGTAATAATGCGAATGGGACAGAGGGTTTGTTCGACACTGCAACCCCTACTGTATCAGAAACCTGTGAGGTGCACATGAGTCGTCTAGGCAACCAGGTTGATGACTTCAAGTTTTGATATTCTTGCTGAGCACTTATTTATGATGGGAGATTTGAGATTACCGGCTTGCAAAGATGAAGATTCCCGCTTCGTCAATCCTGGACTATCAGGGCTGAATCGTTGTGAGATTCATACTCAGCCTTGGTCCGGGGTCGTCATGGTACCCACCAGCTTCATCCAAGTACGCGTTTTCCTTTAGCATTGCCAGTTCCTCCAATAACCTCTCAATCTTGCATAGACGTCATGACTAGGCCTGGTTATTCTGCAATTGTTATATTTGCAGCTGTCCCTTGCATGGCGTTGAAGTTTGTCTGTCCTGCATTCTTCCTGGCAAGGGCTGGCATCACCCGAACCAATTCAATCGCTTGCTGTTAATAGAACACAAGGAGAACAAATTCTGCCCGAGGCGCATACTGCAGAGATGGCACGATTTGAGGATTGACCTTGCGCAGTCACGATAACGGGGATAAGACGGCGCGTGTAAGCTCTAAGAAAAAGAAATTCTCATCAGCTCGGGCTGCACTCGCCGGCGTAGGGCGGCCCCCGCCGCCTGGGCTCCGTTGCCGCCATCGTCCCCAGAACTCCCTCGTCCACCAGAGTCCATAAAGGCCCCTGCAAAACATGCACCCCTGTCTGCCACTCAGTCTGCGATCTCTCTGCCTGCCTTGCGGCTCATAGTTTCGTATGAGTAGCTGTTGGCGACTGCTACTGGCCTGAACTGTTTTCCATGTAGCAGCGCTACGTTCTTGCATCATACCAAAGCCCTTTAGTCTTGCTTCACATTGATGGCTAATTGTCAAGAACTATGATGTTTCAACTCCAAAAAGTTAAGACAGTGTGCTGTATTCTCCATTTGAGAGAGCTGGGGTTTCTGGTGTTTCCAGAACCCTGGGTCTAATCACAATCAAGTCAGCCGGGGCTATCCGTATTTTCGCACCCAATAGTGAGTTCCGGTAAGCCTAATTAAACCTGGACAGAGAACAAACATTTGTAACAGCATGAGCCACTTTGTGCTGCCAAGAACACAAATGCGTCTTCGTCATGTTGGTTCTGCTGAAAGTCTTCTCGTTGACGATATCCAGCGTCAGGTTCCTAGGTAGTGATGGGCGAGTGAGAAGAATACAGGATTCCGCACTTACTCTCGAAAGGTTGAGAGCAACAGCCCAGTAACATCAGCAAAGTGACAAGTCTATGCCATCTGCAGCAAGTCGTTTGGAACGTTCGAATGGTGTCCAAGCAGTCCCGTCTTGTTACTTTCCATGACTCCATGCCAGCTCTCGTACAGCATCCTTGCCTAGGCCCCAGTTGGTTTCAAGGGTTCTCTTTCCTTCTCATGTTTCCCCTGATGTATGGCAATCGTAGCTGAGACGCCCATCCTCACATTTCGTTTACACCGAGGATCCTTTGTTGCCCACATCCGCGTATGGCCTTTTGTGGCCGGGCAGCTCGACCCAAGCATCTCATCGTTATCCCTGGTTAGCCAACAACTGAGGCTGAGGTGATATTCTCTCAAGGATCCTCTCGACAAGGTGTCAAATATCTTGTCAGGGCGAGCGCAGATCGCTGTCGATTTCTCATAGTGCAAGCAGTAAGCTAGATCGGGGCGAGCTTCACCAAGGCTGCAGGGCCGGCTGAAGAATCACTGCACATGACACAGTCTCTTACCCCGCTCTTTATGACAGACTAAGGCTCGAAGCCTTTGTCGTGATCTATAATCTGTAGCAAAGACAACAATTGCTGGTTCGCGGTAGACGTAACGACCCCCACGATACGAGTGGATTGTTGGTGATAGATGCTTCACCGAGCGCGAAACGCTAGTCAATGTCCACATCGGGCATTATTGATTAGGATTCAATCGTCTTCTCTTTTCCTTCTCGTTTGTTCTCCCAACCACGAGTCACGTTTTGTGAGATTCCACCGCCAATCCAGAGGTAACAGAATCGAGATTCTGATACAGCGAGATCTAGGACCGCCAAATGAGGTGCGTGTTGAGGTGATGTATCATTTCTCAGCTTTGGGTGTAAGGAGAGGGTGGCTTTATCTCAAAATAGATGCTCGCTGCACACCCCTGCTTTCCCATCAGCGCTAGGGTGTCTGATTACCGTGACCCATACCCATGTTTTCTCACGAGAAAACAACACCGTCCGGGAGGACACCGTTATGGTTGAATGGGAACTCGTTATCCCCCCGTTCATGAAACAGTATCCCGTGATTCTGTGATAATGCCGGAAAGCTGAGACGCTATGACCAGGGGTAATATGGTTTCGATGAGTCTCAGTTCTGCTTGGTGCACTTCGAATGCCTGCCACGACGTAATCGGAAGACAGGATAAATCTGTTATCATAGTTTGAAGTTGAGGAAAGGAAAGCAATATCTGGATGGCCAAAACGTTGGCGATGGGGCTAACGGAACTTGCGAAATGACCACCACCGTAAAGCAAGCCACTCTGCCTGGGCTGGAGTAGGCACCGAGTTGCAAGAGCAGTTCGAGCAGCCCCTGTCAGTTTCTTTCTCGAATATCATCCTGGAATTCAGCTCTTGATGGATTGGGATAAGTTTGACCTCGTCAGCCACGCCGCCACAGCCGACGAAAAATTGAATCCAAATGAAAAAATACTCGAGCACTGCTTATCGTAATATGGAGGCCTCGAAATTGGTAGAAGCCGAGTCTGATGGGCACTGAGTATGAGCCTGTGTATTGCAATTCGCAATAATATTCACCATTTCCATGGATGGCACCCCCAAGAAAACCAGAAAGCATGCCGTAGTGACATTCCAGAATGTGTCTAGGGTGAGGACAGCTGTGGTTGCAAGTCAGATGCCGTAGACAAGGAACCGTGGACGACGTTGTGTGCAGGAAAAGAATACATGAACAAATCGGGGATGGACAATCCTAGTTCGTAGACCATCAGTGCAAATCCCTTTGTCCACATGGTATCTCAGCTGCACTAGAGCCGACGGTCGTATAGAACAGCGCGAGTAGAGGACAAGTCACAAGTCCCAACCCCAGCAAAGCTGAGGGTTTTGTTTTCATGTCTGTTTGTTGGACGAGAGATTGTAGTCAAATGTCACCCAGAGTTGATGGATAGAACCGGGTATTGGCCGGACACAAGATCCGCTGCACGTGCAGTCCACCAATTATGGGCTCTATGCAAACTGTTGTCTGAGAGGATGAAAAGGGATGATTGACCCTCTGTGCAGTAGCGACAGCTTGCAAATACCGCCTTCCTGTTGATGTCACTCGCTGTATGTAGGTACCAGTTACAGTGATTCAAGCTGTATCTCGTGAAAGTATGGCGACATCTCGTTCTATTAGGGGCTCTGTTTGATTGCCGGCGCCTGACCTGGTCTAGTTTAGGGGACTCGCAATGAAAGGAAAGATCCACCGCTAAAACCAATCGAGCTTTCCATGGTTGAGTCTTTCCCTATCTCTTTAGCTGGCACAAGGCATCCACAAGGTCACTTGCCCCACTTTGCTTACTAACAACGCTAGTACCTGCGGGGTACGTGAGGTTCTCGTCAGACAGCTAGGTAATTTTTCACTACCAAAATCATCAAAAACCTCACACAAATAGCCCCTAGCCTGTCGCAATTGAAACGATGAGCTCTTCAAAGATACAAGATAGCTTAGATGATCACAGCTTTGAGACCCCCCCTTCAAGTGACCCCACCACCGTGCCTAATTTTCCGCCCGAAGAGGGCCGCGGTCAGGATTTTCAACCTTTTAACCTCGAATATCGTGATTTCAAGATCAACCCTCTACCTCAAGAACCCCTTCAATTATTCCAGCTTTTTATACCTATTTCCCTTATACAGTCATGGATCAAATACACCAATAGCTGGGTCTCTCACCTCATTGAAAATGGCGTTATTGATAACTGGAATACCCCTCTTTCTGAACACTCACGCATCCTCAAGTGGGAAGGCCTCTCTTCTGCAACAGCTTATGTATGGCTTGGAGTCGTTATTTACCTAGGAATTCATAGGGAAATCTCAATAGAGGACCATTGGAAGGCACCTTCCTTAGGAGATCAACGCCCTCTTCACTCAATCATCAAGTTCATGCCCTTACGGAGGTTTCAACTGATCAGCCGCTATTTTCGCACTTTTGACTACACCAAGATCGATGTGAGGGATGAGAGTGATCTTCCAAAGACCTTCCGAGCGGCTGAAGAGTGGTCTGATCTCATACAGAAGGTGTCAACCGAGCTCTATCTTCCAGGGACTAATCTGACTGTAGATGAGTGCATGGTCCCTTTTACAGGGAGATCAAAAGAGACAACGCTTGTCAAGGGAAAGCCCACCCCGGTGGGCTTCAAAGTCTGGGTTATCGCCCAACAGGGCTTCTTTCTTCAGTGGCTTTGGCACGTAAAGTCATCACCATATACCGCTGTTATCGTCAATTTACCTATACCGAAGCCAGTAGGCAAAAAAGGAAAGCTACAGACTGAGGTTTCCCTTAGTAATATACAGAGCGTCGTGGTTCATCTAGTAAAAAGGCTGCTTCCTCAGACATATCACGTCTTCACAGATAACCTCTTCTCCTCACCGCAGCTCTTCCGCCTTCTCAGGCAGCTTGGCTTTGGAGCCACAGGCACGGCACGCCCTAACTGCGGCATCAGCACCGTGATGAAGAGGATAAAAGAGACCGGCAAAGCTCCTGATGGCACGCCTTTGAAGTATAACGAGGTCATACTAATCCCAATGCCGGATAAAAAGGTATGGACGACTTTTAGCTGTATTTCCCTTACTAATTTGTCCCTTTTTATTCCCCCTAGGTCATCCAAATCGCTTGGAAGGATAGCGGCGTGGTGCTCTTCATTTCAACTGTGCACACAGGCGCCCCTCACGAGCGCACACTAAAAAAGAGGAAGCTGCCGGCGAAGAAAGGCACGAAGGCAGAGGAAAAAGAGCTACAGCGCCTTTTCAACGGGAATAGCTTCAAAATGATCCCTATACCTACTGTTGCCGCTCAGTATAACGATGAAATGAATCACGTGGATCGCGGCGATCAGATAAGGTCCTATACAACGTACGAGCATAGATTCCGCCGCGGTCCGTGGCAGGCGTTGCTTTGGAGCTTCCTCCTTGAAGTTGCACTTGCGAATAGCTTCATTTTGCAAAAGAAGACCCGGCAGCCTCGTTGGAAGCCCTATAGCACGCTCAAAGCTTGGAAGGAATGCATCTGCAACGCGATTTTCAACACCTATGCTGCTGAAGGCGGCACAAGGAAGAGAGGTCGGTCAGGGAAGGAAGAAGACACTGAAGATACTGAAGCACGGCAAAATCACTTACAAAGAGATATCAATCATGTCTATAGAGGCAGAAATAGCTCTTCACCTTGCCTAGCTTGCAAAGGCCTCCACCAAGGGCAGACCCGACCCCTCAAAAGGCTGAAAAAAGGAGGTTATTTACAGCCGATATCAGGAAATGCACGAGGTCGGGTTACTAGGTACGGTTGCAAAGTATGTGATGTAGCGATTTGTAATAATGCTGACTGTTGGTACCTCTATCACACGCCAATTTAGGTGTGTGTGCAATGTACCGATCGTCCCGATCATTTTGATTGGCCCCTTGCCCCTGTCGCTACTTCGTGGATGCCTTGTGCCAGCTAAAGAGATATGTTTTCAGCACATCTCGGCAGGTACCAGCCCAAACATACACAAGAGGAGGAAACAACCCGACGATAGATGATGAGGCAAGACCAGCACGTCCATATGAGGAACGTGCCCAATGTAGCTCATCATCTCATCAACCGCCAACTCTATTCCACGTTCTACAACGGTTACTCCAGCCTTCAGCCTCTACCTAGCGCCGCGGAGCCAACACTTCCATGCTCTCAACGTTTGACCAGCTCGGCGCCAACTGTTCTAGCGCCGCTACACAGTTAACGGCGGCCGTGGTGACTTTGCCAGCGTGTCTTATCCCAAGGTCCCTCCTCTGCTCAAACATAACTGGCAACGCCTCATTGCGAGGATCGAGTTGCCTCCACGACGATCTTCCACCACGGAGAGACCAAATGAGGCGATTGGGCAGCGTGTACACGCAAGGGATTCGAAGTTTACTAGCCTCATCAGAAGCCAGCCGTACCAAGGCACGGTCAAGTCGTCTCCTGGCCCAGAACAACTCGCCGTAGCATAATACTGCATGCCCCAGATACGTAGGCAGTGTGACGGCTGAGAGGCCCCGGGCCAAACCTCAATTTGCCGATTAACGCTGGTCGACAGGATTGCCTGGCACGCACTGCCAAAACAGGGCCTGTTCATAGCGGAAGATTCCGTAATGTCGCACGTAAGGGGAGAAATCAGAGCCCCAAACGCGGAGCCGACAAGCGGATCCTACATCAGGAATTGCAGTTGATATGACTTCTTTTCTTAACCAGTCGGCAACGGTATCTCTCAAGTTGAAACTATACCACGAGTTACTATATCGGAGCTCAAGGCGCTGCAGCGGAATATCAGCGCCATGTTGGACACGCTGCGGCAGTTTAGGAAGAACAGACTTACAACTCGACTTGACGACGACCATGGCAGCAATGCCCTGTTTCAAGGCCCTAGCTGCCAGCGGCCAACACCTGCCGACGCCAGCAACCGGGACCTTAAGCCGGGTGCTGCACTGAAGCTCAAGCCCAACACCGGCGCCGTCCGGGCTGGGCGAGCGAGCGAGGCCTTGATGGAGAGGATGAAAAATTTGGAGATTGGACCAGGTTCAGGACCAGGGGTGACCCTGCGAGCTCTTCTTTCATGGCTGTTCCTGAATACACGCCCTAGACGCCCCTCCATCCCTATCCACTCCTAGCTTCCCCCAGCGGCGGCGTCTCTTTTAGCGTCCAAAGACCCTTGTCAAGATCCCGCGTCCCAATGCCACACCCACGTCTTTAAACTCGACTTCACATCTTTGAGATGGACAAGAAGGTATCTCTGAATGAACTTATCTGTATAAACATGAGCTACAAACCTCACAGGCGCACCAAACTTGGACTTGATTGCACATTCGAATTCGAGGTGGTACCAGAGCATGGCATCAGCAACATCCATTAGTACTTATTTCCCTCCGTATGCCTGGCTGTGATCAGGTGGAATTGATCAAGCATTGAGAGAATAGAGAGATCAACTCAGCTCTCTTTCTCGATGGAATCTTCCGGGTATGGATTCCCCCTGCTCTTGTTTTCTCGCCAATGTCTCAACTGGCTATGAAGTCGCCAGACTTAATATCAAAAAGATAAAGAGACAGCTTCTTGCGGTCCAGTCTAGACAGAGAAGCTAGACATGGGGGAGCCTGTCGTCCTTCTCCCTAAGGCCAAGACCTCTATGTGACATCCCTCACCCCCTCGTTTGATCATCTTCCAGCGGCCCAGAAACTCCATCTTGACCCTAGCATTGCCGCGTCCTGACTAGGCCAATCTCTTAACCCACCCCCTAGATCCACGCCTGTGGGGAGGGCTTTGAAGCTTACAGTCTACGACGCAGGCCAGCATTATGACGAGACCTGGGTCACTTTTCTTTTAAATCTCAGGGCCTGGTCACAGAGGTATTAGACTATATACTGACCCGCCTTGCAGAGTATCTCTGACCTGTACCGCTCGATTGGCTCAAGAGATTCTGACCCCTGTCGCACATCAACTCGTCGACTCAAACCGTGGAATATATGTACTTGGGTCTTTCCTCCAGACTTCCCAACCGTTCAGTCAACTCTATCTCGCCCAAGACCATAATTTTTTTAACTTAAGAGTAATTTTTATATCCATCACCATCCGTCTTACTCTCTTACATATATCCATACACCTCATTCTTGTACTTGGAGTGGACTTGCTCGTTGTCTTCGCACTTCGTTCTAGTCAACTTCACAAACAACTCTTTCACCACCAGCATTGCAAAAAAAAGTCTCTTGACTCTCCTTCGGGGAACCATTCAAACAACTAGCTGTCAGTCTTGCTATCAGAGCAAGACTGACTTGAACCGGCAAACTGGCTCTCGCAGCGCAACCAACCGGCGCCCCCAACTGGGGACGCTGGTCACAGCAAATCACTGGCAACTACACTATGATGGAATCTCCAGCCATGCTTCCCTTTGACTCTCGAACCACCAACACTGCCTCTCTTCAACGACCCGTGATGGCCCCTTACATGGTTCACGGCTCCTACAGTTCAGGACCGGTAACCAACCTTGCGGCACCTCACTACCAGATTCCCAACCCTTACCAATTTGGAGGCTATCATGGTCCTCCTACGCCTCCGCACCATCCTGCGCCTTTCAAAATGGAATACCATGACGGCCGCCCAGCTGGACACGACCACGACCACGGCCGAGTTCCTTCCTACCCTCGGGAGGCGAAGTACGCATACGTCGAACAGGCACCCTCTCCCGCACGAAGCGACTCCCAAGCCTCAACTATCCGATCCGTTGGCCCCAACCCAACAGTTTGCTCTAAGACTATCACCTCCAATGAAACCATTGACCCTAGTGACCATGTCAACTTCGAGACAGAGGTGGACGAGTTGATGAAGGCCATTCAACGCAAAGCAGACATGCCACTCGATGCAGCCCAACAGCCACTTACTCCTGGCATGTCGCCTGTCTCCGAGGCAAGTTTGGAAAGCCAGGGAACACCAGGCCCTTCGGATACAAAGACATCACGAAAGCGATACATCTGCGATGGCCCTAACTGCAAGAAGAGTTTTACTCAGAAGACCCATCTCGACATTCATCGCAGGACACACACAGGAGACAAGCCATATGTGAGTCAGGACTACCCATGAGCAACTAACAGTATACTGACCTATATAGACCTGCAAGTTTTCTGGCTGCAACCTTACCTTCTCTCAACTGGGTAACTTGAAGACCCATATGCGCCGTCACACAGGTGAACGCCCATATGCCTGCGATACGTGTGGCCGCCAGTTTGCTCAGCGCGGCAACGTTCGCGCGCATCTAGCAACTCATGCAGGCCTGAAGCCCTTTACTTGCCGGTTGGATGATTGCAACAAGACGTTCTCGCAGCTTGGCAACATGAAGGTAAGCTTCGCTGCTACTTGTATATAACAAAACCCGCGCTAACCTAATCACAGACCCATCAGAACAACTTCCACAAGAAGACGCTGAAGGACCTCACTATGAAGTTTGCCCAAGTTCTTAACTCGGGCGAAGAAGTTCCTGAATGCGACCGCGAGCTCTTTGAGTACTTTGCTACTCACTACAAGAACAGCAACAAGGGTATCAAGGGTCGAGGAAAAGCCCGCACAGTGGCAGAGCGCAAGACAAAACCGTCCCAATCTCCCCCCGCCAACCCAATGACAACTGTGCCTCAATACGCTCGTCCTCAAATCGCTCCAACGCAGCAGATACCATCTGCCCATCAGCATCACGGGCTATCCCACCCAGGTAGCCTGGCAGCCTACAGCATGAGCCGCGGACACCCCAATGTCATTAACAACATGCCTCGTGAGTCTCACACTGGTGGCTACGAGATTTACGACATGCAGGGAGGTCACCACCATGTCCAGCCGCCCAGCAACAACGGCATGCTGTATGAAGGCGGCCACGAGCGTGATATGAGTTTCAACGAGCGCATGTACTGAGGGCCTTACCAACATGATGAAACGAAAATATCACGCAGCGTGGAAACGACCCAACCGCACTACACACTTGATTTTATGAAAATTTGCAACAGAACCATGAGGGAGGCATACCCGCGATTTCTTGATGAAAAAACTTCAAAAGGAAGGTGTTTGATATGGAGTCAAAAAGAGGCGGACTCCTTTCGAGTCCATGACGAAGGGGTTGAATTGTTTTGGGTGGTTGTCTGAACACATTGATGCAGGGGTAATTGCCCCATGTGTTGGACCTTTCCCTTTCCGCTACTTTGATACCAATATTTCTCTCCAGCCTTTGTACAAAAGGGAGAGGCTTGCTTGTCAATTTATTAATCTGTTAGACTACTGCAAGGGAGAGGAGCGGGCCGAGTGGCTGGCTTAGTTTACGGGTTTACGGAGAGATTTGTCCACTGGTCACTTGGCCAGGTGTTGTTGCTCACGGGAAAGCGATTTTATCCGCAAGAGGCCTTTTGTTATTTGATGATTTCTTTTACATATTATGTTGTGGGTTTTTGTTTTGAATACAGGAAGCCGGAGTCGGGATGCATCACTGGTTACTAGACCAGTTTATGAGCGTTGTTGTGTTTTGCTCGGAGTTATCAGACTCAAAATGGATGGCAGCATCTTTGAACAATGGAATGAAAGCGGGAAAATACGAGAGTAGCCACAGGGGGTGAAATCGAATCATTGACTGGCGTTGACATAGTAGATGAATTGATTTGAACAAATATTTTACAAGTTGAACCACTATCTTGAGAGCCTAAGTGAGTGAAAATTGACATGACAGTGAAGAGAACGCGGACAAGGCACCTGAATACTCTCACATAATGACTTCGTTCCTGATCCTTGGAACATTCACGGTGGAATCCGTCAGAATGGAAAACAGTTCTGGTGGCCTGTTACTCAGGCCTTTTCTACGAGGGCGCATGACGAAGTGATTTATCTAGCAGGACATAGACTGATCATGTTGGTCGAGAAGATGGGCAAACAAAGGAAGGGTACGGAAGCCCCGAGTTGCAGAGATGGGGGCGATTGGTGCCTTGGGAGGATATGGCTGAGCCAAGCTGTAAGGCCTCGACGGAGGATGGACATCCTGGCTTGGATCGATTGTTTGTGAAGTGGTCACGTTGAAGCTTGAGTCGATCTTGACGTCGTCGTTCTCATAGGTTATGGAGGGGCGTATCTGAGGAGAGAGGCTGAAGAGGAGGAGGAAATGGGTATGACGAGTGACGCGAGCATATCGTTTTCTGCTGAATCTCTAGTCAAATGTGTTGGGCCGTTGTGCTGCGTGGTCTTGGCTCTCCTCTATCCACAATGGATAAGGCTAAGTAAGTATGCTGTCCAGATACACACAGGTAAAGTGAAGTGAGTAGGCAATTCTGTATATAGAAATGGGATACAAGCTGCAGGCTCATGTAGATTAGGGCTGCATGCCTCTCTTTCTGGCCGGATCGACAACCCCCCCTCCC
>JABFFF010000145.1:0-28903 GCA_013623665.1 Fusarium sublunatum
CGGTGAGGTTCTCAACACCCTCCGCATGCGCAGCATAGCATAGCTCAGCACGCACCAGCCTCCATTGCTCCATCGCATTCCCCCACGCGCAGTCGACTGCTGCTCGTCAGTTTGGCACCGCCCCGCTCTTCAACAGCTGCCGTGCCCGCCACTTCCTATCCCAACATTGGAACCTGAGGTGCCCACAGGGTTCCAGACGCTGGCTGACGATTTTGGTTTCAACTGATCAAGGACCGACCATCAGGCTGACGGATACATAATCAAGAGATCAGCCTCAGCAGCCGCCTCGTTGCTTCTGACCTTGACTTTCCCTCTCAGCTACAACCTATCAGCTCAACCTCGACGGCCCTAAAGTCAGCCGCAATGGCAAGCTATCAGCAATATGCTCAGCTTGGCAAGAATGCTGCCAATAGTTCAGCCGCTGGAAATTCCACATGTAAGCGATCCATCATGCTCCCGTCAGCCTTTGATCTCCTCCCTCGTAAGAGCTAATGTCCAGAAGCGGTGCCGATACTCGTTGGCGATACCCCGCTGGCCAGGTTGATTTGCTTGCTTGCTTGATAACTGATTGGTGGTTGATTCTGAAACTCAACCTTGTCGACACCTCGAGACTTTCAAACGTGCAGGACATTTGCACAGAAGACTTGGAAAAAGGCGACATCGACCACATTCGAGATACGGCTCTGAGACTGGCCACAACTGTGTCGGTCTGTTGTGTCATGTCACCCCTGCAGCCTCAAGGCAATATTTCTCAAAGCTCCAGCAATCATCAACTCGACAGCAAAGCTATTTACGTCTAGCGGCACTGCCCACCTGGCCTAGCACTCGCGGCTGCCAAGCCACTCTGGTTCTCAGACGAGCGGCAACATCAGAAGAGTGCCCCTAGCAGAGGACCCATAACATAGGTGCTTTGCCTGCAACAACCAACGCTTTGAACATTCAAACACTACCCTTCCGATTTATCACGAGACGTGCTCGACTTACCAGGAGAGGTTCTCGACTATTCTTCTGCGGTTTCTTACAGGCCTTGGGTCCTCGCTTTACAGAAGCCAGCATCTATCTACCTTGAGTTCGAGTTGACGCCGCCAAGCTAGCCCCGCAAACTGCCGCTTGATATTCCCTGCAGCAGGACCCTTGTGCTTGATCGCTAGCCCCTGAGGAGGATTGGGCTCTATATCCCCGCCCCGTTATCACTACGGTACTTTTGGATCCCTCATCGTTGGGCTCCGAAGCAGTGCACTCTTTTTCGATCTCGACCTACAATTCTCGGGCCAACTATTTACTACAAAATTAGCTCTACAGCCTCTAAATTTGGAGCTGTCCCCGCCAATCAATCTATTTATCTATTATCGAAGCAAGCAAGCAAGCAAATCAACCAAGCCAGTATCTAACACACGGGTAGCCTGCAAAGAGGGGTTACGCCGCCGCTTCTGCAGTCATCGGTGACCGCGCCCCGTCAGCTCTTACACTTGTTCCTAAGGAACGAGAACCAGGGCCCCCTTCTTTATTCGTCTTATGCCCTGACCCTCTTGCTGACATCTCACTTCCTTCTCGCGATAGACGGCCAGCGAACCGAGATGGCTCCCCCACAGTTAGGCGCGACCTTTGTTCCTGGTGGTTTTGACGACTATTATATGCCAGAAGTTGTTGCTCCCTCCCCCCAAAGGTATGTCTCTTGGCTCTCCCCCTTAATCCCGTTTTCGGCCCAGTCTCCAGTTTCTATTTCCCGTATACCCCATACCCCTTTACCCTGCTCGTTCCCTAAAGCTGGCCTACACCCGGATGCGGTTGTAACGGTGGAAAGGTGGGGCATGCTGACGATTCTTTTGTTATTACTGTATCTAGGGTAACCCCTCAGGTACCTCAAAATATGCAAGAGGACCTCCAACGCATGGAGCTTGAAGCTACTTCTGTTGAACCACGATCCAAAGCCGAACCAGGACCTCGTCACACTCGCGAGCCGTCGCTCTCGACTTACACCAATCCTCGGGGAGCCGACCCGTCTCGGCCCCAGGCTACCGCAGCACAAGTCTCAAACGACGACATTCGAGCATACCAGTCCACTGATAAGGTCACCGAGAGTCTCAACGCTATGAACATGGACGCTCCCTCATTCTCACCTTTTCCCAAGGTCAAGGGCGATAACATTCCCCCGACCGACGAGGAAAAGGAGGAAATTCTCTGGAACGCCCGCAAGCACGTCCTTCACTCGCAAAATGTTTCGATGCAAATTACATGGGCGCGCGATGTCCTCACTTGGGCCGACATCTCCCAGGAATCGAGCATCCGCGAATATGGCGAAAAGAATCGACCTGCTACGCCCCGCATAGAGCACGAACTCCGAGTCGACGCCGTCAATATCATCACCTATTTGTCGCAGCAAGAGCACCCCGAAGCCCTCTATATGCGCTCAAAATGGCTCGAGTTTGGCAAGTTCGGTAACCGCGTCGATAAACGTGAGGCTTATGTTGGTTACAAGCGCGCCGCTGAGCTTGGCCATGGACGATCGGAATACCGAATGGGTATGCTCTACGAGCAATCCAACGACATGTCGAAGGCGAAAGAACACTACTACCGCGGTCTTTCCCTCAAGGACTCGGCTTCATTGTACCGAATGGGCATGATGAGTCTTTTAGGCCAACATGGTGAAACCAAGGACTATTCGACCGGTTTGGAACGGATACAGGCTGCTGCTGATAGCTCCGACGAAGATGCTCCCCAGGGTGCTTACGTGTACGGTATGCTTATCGGGCGTGACCTGCCCGACATCACTATCCCTGAGGGCTTGCTACCCAACAACCCCATGACGACGAAGATGTATATCGAGAAGTCGGCTTATCTGGGCTTTGCCAAGGCTCAACTCAAGATGGGGCAAGCATACGAACTCTGCCAGTTCAGCTGTGACTTCAACCCCTCTTACTCTCTTCATTACTACGGTCTGGCAGCCAAGCAGGGTCTCCCAGAGGCAGCCCTCGGTGTAAGCCGATGGTTTCTGTTTGGTTATGAAGGCGTATTCAAAAAGAACGAAGCATTGGCGTACAAGTATGCTCAAGATGCTGCCGCCGCCAAGTTGCCTACGGGAGAATTTGCCATGGGTTACTACAACGAGATAGGAATCCACGTTGAGAAGAGCCTGGCAGAAGCCCGGAAGTGGTATCAGATTGCAGCTGAGCACGGCAACCAGGACGCTATCGGTCGACTCGAATCCCTGGATGAGGACAAGACACTGTCCAAGTCGGACCACGAGACAACCACTTTAACCCGCATCAAGTCGCAGCACGGCTCCCAGCGAGGCAAGCGCCCTGATCGCTTCAAGCAGCCACAGCAGATGCCGACACTTAGCGAAGGAAGTGCCCCTGGATCCCCACCACTAGATGGACCAGGCTACCCCAAACCGCAATCCGACTCTCCTGGTGTATCGCCCAATCCTTCCCTCGGAATACGGCCTAAGATTGTCTCAGAGCACGTCAATTTCCCCGATCCCTCGCGAGCCTCTTTTGTTCTTCCTGCTACGGCCGCTGCAGGAGACCGACCCCCTGCTTTTAATGTACGGGTGGATTCCAACCAGGTTCCGCCGCGATCTCAGTCAGCAGCTCCTTATCCTGAGGATGATCGACCACCGCCCCTGACAGTCCGTTCTAAGTCGACGGCGCCATATCCGGAGGACGATACACAAGGACCTACCTCGCCTCGCTTTAACCAAGGTCCAGGCATGGGACCTGCTGCAGATCAACCGTCAAGCGCCTTTGGCATCAGACCCCAAGGCGCCCCTCGGCCTATGCCGGGATCCCAATCGATGGGCAATCTTCACCCTGGAGGCGCGGGAGCACGACCTTCTCCCTACCCCGATGACGGTCCGAGACCCGGCAGCGCAGGCCAGTACTCTACTGGTGGTCCTTCGGGCGGTCGCCTCCAGAAGGCTCCAACTGGTGGCCAGTACTCACCGGGACTGCCACCGCAATCACAAAACTATGAACGCTTCTCTCGTGTGCCCGGAGCAAGTGGACGTCCTGAGCGGATGAGTTCTCTTCCCCAGAACCAGCAACAGCAGCCCCCACATCCATCGGATATGCGACCCCCACGTACATCGAGTGCCCAGCCTCCGCCGATGGTGTCTGGTGGCGCCGGACCTGGTGGCAGGCCTTCTCCAGGACCCTACGGCGGTCCTCAAGGAGGGCCTCAAGGGGGCCCAGGTGGTCCACCGAGGACTGGAAGTGCACCTCCGTCACAGTTTCAGAGGCCCGATAACAGACCAAGCCCAGCCCCTAGTGCTGCAACCGCACCGCCAGCGAAGGGTGGTAAGGGACCGGCGACATTTGAGGACATGGGTATCCCACAAGGGAAGCAGGATAGTGACTGTGTAAGTTTGCCTATATCTGCGTTGATAAAGTAGCGACTAACAAGTTTGGCAGGTGGTGATGTAGATTTGGGAAGTGAGTGAGATTATAACAGTCGGGAAATACGTGAATGGGTTGATATAGGAAATTAACAAATAGAGCTGGGAGATGGGATATCTTTTTGGAGTCGAGCTCACGGACGGAAGCATTGTAATGGGCTCGGAAGTAAATATCCGTGGAACGGAAGCTCAGCAGGGTTGGCTGCGTCAATGCGTCGAGCACTTTGGGTATCGAGTTTATCGTAAGTATGGTCTCAATTTACAGAGTCGATAACACGACCTATGGATAGCCTGTATATGTGACAATGGCCTATTCACAGGAGTCGATGCTATAGTTTGTTAGCTGTTGAATGCTCGCTCGTACAACAAGGTGTTGGTTTAATGTTCGGTGCCAGAGTTGGCGCAAAGAAGACAATAGTTGACCAGTAAGTGAACGTGCTGACGGAACAATAATAGCTATGAACAATTGTCTAGGAAGAAATCAAGAAGGAGAACAACGAAGAGTGCGAAATGGTAGTGTATATAAACCAGTCATACTCATCGCAACATTGCCTTTTTCGATCATCTTCTCATCAGCATTTGTTGACAATTTGAAGGTTGTCACTCATCAACACAATTTCAAATAAGTACTGACTATCTAACGCTTCTATCAGGTATCACCAATATGAGTCATCTTAACCACCACATTCAGCTGCAGTCTCTTGGATCAGCCAGAGCACGGGAGGGAAGGGATTTGGCATTCGAAAACCGAGAGCCAGACCCAGACCCAGAGAGAGCAGAGCCAACCTCTCCTTTTGACGACGAAAGAGACCCCGAATTTGGACAGAGTATCCTCGAACAAGTGGTAAGGCATATGTCGTCAGGCGAGGAGCATCACGTACCGACATCGGCACCGCCTCCTGACGGTGGATGGACGGCGTGGTTGGTGGTGCTTTCGAGCCATCTCGTCTATATGAACACTTGGGGCTGGGTCAACTCGTTTGGTATCTTTCAGGCGCACTGCACCGAGATTCTATCGCTCCCAGCGAGCAGAATCTCGTGGATTGGATCGGTGGGTGTCTTTCTCCTCTTCTTCGTCGGTACCCTGACTGGTCGTCTCGTCGATGCAGGCTACTTTCGCTGGGTTTTTGGCATGGGCATCGCCTTGCAGGTCACGGTAGTCATGGTGACTTCGGTGTGCACCAACTACTGGCATTTCTTCGCGGCGCAGGGCGTCGTGGCTGGGCTCGGGCATAGCTGTATCTTTTGCCCTGTGCTGGCGGTGCTGTCGACGTACTTTGCTAAGCGCCGGGCCTTGGCCATGGGGATTGCGGCGTGTGGAAGCGCAACAGGAGGTATTTTGTTTCCGAGCATGATGCGACAACTTCTCCCGAGGGTGGGCTTCAAGTGGACGCTCATCATCACGGGCGCTGTGCAATTGGTCTCGTTGGTTATCGCCCTGATCCTGACCAAGCCGCGAATCAAACCGCGAGGTTCTGGGCCGTGGGTTGAGTTTGCTGCATTCAAGGATATCGAGTATACCTTGTACATCATCGCCTCCTTCTTTACCTGCTTGGGCGTCTATCTCGCTTACTATTTCATAGCCGCGTACGCGCGAACCGCTCTCGATCCGCCCTTTACCTTCATCGAGTCTCTAGACCTGCTCATGATCCTCAACGGCGTCGGCATCGTCGGCCGTGTGGTATCCAACTGGCTCGCAGACCACGTCGGGGCCATCAATGTCTTTGTTCCGCACGCGCTGATCGCTTCAGCCACGCTGTATCTATGGATGGCCGTGTCGGACAAGCCAGGACTGTACGCGTGGTCAGTGGTATATGGGATCTTGGGGGCGGCGATTCAGAGCCTCTTCCCCACGGGCGTGTCGCTGCTGACCGAAGATCTGAGCAAGATCGGCGTGCGCATGGGCATGGCGTTTACGATTGCGAGCTTTGCGACGCTGACGGGGCCGCCGACTGCAGGGGCTATCATCGATCGCGAGGATGGCTTCAAGGGCGCGCAGGCGTTTGCAGGGTCGGTCATGGCGCTAGGCGCTGGGTTTCTGATCATGGCCAAGAAGAGAAGGATGAGCAGGACAGGGACTGGGGGGATGGCCAAGATCTGAGTGGTGTTTATGCATAGACGGGAGAAAGGCGAGGAGTTTGTGTTTCTGTCAGATTGGAGTTTGGTAAAGGATCGTATTGTTTTTGTATATCATTTGTTCGCGTGCATCTCATAAACTTATACCCGCGTGATAATTGAAACAAAACTTGACCCAGACATGGTATTCGAGAGTAATCTATAACTATTAATAATGCTTTAATTCTCATTAAAGCCACTTCTCCTCTCCTCTCCTCAGCCCATTGCAGTCTCTGCCTCTTTGCAACTTGAACTGCACTATCAGGAAATAAGTTACTCTCAAGGAAGATGACATTCAAACAAAACAACTGGAACAGCGGTAGGGTCATCATACATATCTCTTACATTTTTCTTTACACATGCCATGAAATAGACAGTGAATTACTCAGAGCAAGTCCAATATGCTCAGATATCAAGGCGTCTAACACCGTACAAAACCCATTCGTGTCATTCAGACCACATACAAGGCAAAATCCCTACCCATCCAAGCCAAGCTTCAAAGCCAACAAGATCGATCTACCATCGCCAAGCACTCAAAAATCCTTGCGACTATTGCTGCATCAGGTGTCTGATGTTGCGCTGTCAGCATACTCAGAGTCGGCGTATTCGATATCGTCGTCGCTAGAGTCACTATCTCCCGCTTCGTTCGCACCCATGTCGTCAACTCCGTAGTATCCATCGTCCCGATTCTCGTTTCTCTCAGTTGCACTGCTCTGAGGCAATGGGGCCAAAACTGCGCTCAAATCATCCACCATGACATGCTCCGCTTGTTTGAAAAAGATGTGATCTTCTTGTAGACGCTTGCCCTGACTAACAAAGCCCATGGGACTGTGTGCAAAGTCTTGGCCCCGACGACGAAGTGCGAGCCACTCTTGGAGGAATGTCAGAGGGTTCTGGGCGAGCTTTTTTTCAGATTGCACCCTTTTGTGCAGTTCGACCTCCGGTGAAGGTTGGATAGGCTCTTCATCTGCTGCCCCGTCCATTGTGGCTTTCACTCCGACTTCATCGCTCTCAACAAGGCCCTCTCGAATGCCAAGCAACGAACACATGTCATCGTACTCGTTCCATTCAAAGTATAGGCGTCCGCTGTAGATCCCCAGCTCGACCTGTAACCAAGCTGGCGCTTTCCAATCCGCAGGAAGAGGTGGGATGCTATGGAAGGTCAAGTCGTTAAACTGGAGCATTTTGCGTGTGATAGGCGCCGCGTAGATAAGTAGATGTGTCAAAACCTTCGAGTTAGGCTCTCGCATGATCGGAATCAGGGCTTCGGCTTCTTCGGGCATGATGACGACGGCGATCTCAGCAACAGGACTCCAGAGAACCCAGTTGACGGGGCGCTACAACTATGTCAGCATGATTGATTTCAACGGCTGGGTAAGTACGTACCAAGAAGTTGTCAGTAGAGAGTTCTCCCTTGGGCTTGATAGTCCGACCAAACTCGATTGTCTCAAGAAGTTTCGAATTCGTGGCTTTGGCGTGCACCTTGAACTTGCGTCCTATTCCAGTCGTGGAGAGAGCATGGAATACATGGCGGAAGTAATTCGTATCCGCAGGCAGCCTTCCAGTTCTGATAAAAGCTTCGAGGCTAGCATTGAGACCTGGAAATGAGTGCGCTGCGAAATGTTGAGGCTTCTTGACCTGTCGTACAGACTCGACTTCAAAGGCGACCTCTCTTTCTTGCTCAACTTCTTGCAAAGCCGAAGCATGCACGGCTTTTCCAGTGTCCTGGAAAGTCTTCCTCCTGGCGTTGAGATCCTGAATGAAGCCCCTGAGGACCTTGTTGTTAGATGTCTGCATGCCTGTGGCGCGACTCTTCAGCTTTGGCTCGTAGAGGTTTTGCAAACTCTGCTTCTCGTCCTGTTTGATGGCCTCAACATAGTCTTTTCGCTGAGTCTTGTCGGTCAAGAAATTGGGATGATCCAATGCAGCTTGCATTCTTCGACAATAATCCATGCCCTGAGAGTAATATAGTGGCTGCAGCTGTTCGATTTGGTCGCAGGTGTTGTCCAGCAGCCATTGAATACTATGAGAACATTAGCTAGGATGCGACTCCCAAGTTCAGAAAGTCTTACACATCGACCGAGTCAATCGGCTCATGCATTGTCTTCGACTGAAGATCAGCAATACTCTGGTGAACCTCTGGGGGGATGAAGAAGGAAACGGCCTGGGTAGTTCCTAGTTGACGCAGACGCATTGCGGCTTTAGACTTGTCAGTGCTTTGCTCCATTTCTCTCCTCTGAGATAGATCTTACCTTGGACAGTGTGGTCCTTTGTCTGGCCTAACCGGAGGGTAAGGGCGCCTCGTGCATTTGGAGGGAGTCTGAGATCCGTCCCTCGAGTGTGTGCCTAAATAAATGTAAGTCTCCGCACAGCCAGCCAGTCAGCCAGAGTAAGCATATCTTACCTCGTCCAGGTAGACTAGGCAGCTGCTCAAGTCGTCAACGAATGGAGACGCAAGGAGAGGCGTTTTTCTTCCTTCTTTGGTCAGGATCCACGGCTTGTTGTCCTCATCAAAGTACAGGCCCGCCAGAGCACTTGGCTCAATCCTTAACCACTGCTCAACCAGAGTGAAGTTGTCCATTTCCAAGATCTGGGCACCTGCGTCAATCAAAACACGAATAGACTTGAATTTGAGGCACCGGAGAAGGTCTATCTCAGAGGCTCTCCCCAGGTGTGTCATCTGCACATCCTGAGGCAGAATGCAATCACGGTTCCGCGGGTGAAGGAGATAGGTCAGAACCTCGGCACTGGTATGATGTAGGCTGGGTAGATCTCTCTGTTCAATGTTCAAAGGCAACATTGTCCTATTATCATTGGTACCACTGAAGCCCGTGCTGAGTGGTTTCACCGTCAAAGTTTTGTCGTTATCCGATTCATTGCCGAGTGGTGATAGGGGAATGTCCCAGCCATTGGATTGGAGTTTGACCTCGAACTGCTTTGCGTGTCGTGGGAATACAAAATTGTTCAAGAAATAATCAATCACAACTTCGTTGTATCGAACAACCCTCCATATCTCGCCGAGTTGCATCTCATCATCCACGTTGATCGAATTCCAGGCCTTGAGCGATGATGGAAAGTGTTCCGTGCTCTTGGTCCAAGTATCGTATTCAGTTGAAGGATCGTCAGATTTGAGAACGTGTTCGAGACATTGTCGGAGTTGCATCGGGTTCACTCCGTCATAATAAAATGCCAGACAAGTGAAGAGGATGGCGACATCAGGATGGCCCCATTCAGATTGGTCGCTTGGGACACCTTTGGCGTGGAAAGGAACTGCAATAGGATCACGCTGAGGGTGGAGGCCATATTCAACGTTCCAACGCTTCTTCAAAGTCATCATCAGAATACGGTTGACCAGAAGACCTCGGAGAAGGTAAATTGTCTGCCTCAGGCTGGGTTTGTCCAGAGACAAGTTTCGAATATGGTCAATACTCGAAGGTCGAGGTCTTGCTGACGAGATGCACTCTTTGACAGCAACTCTGTCTTTGGGTGGCATAGCTTGCTCAGCCAACGGCAGAATCCCTCCAGCACCTTGACATATGTCTGCTGTGAGCCTTAGGACCAGCTCATCCTCAATATCCTGTCGGAGAAAGAAGACAAACGGAAAGCCTCCACCAGGGCGACGAATGACACTGATTGAATGCGGGAAAACCATAGTCAAGTCATACAGATGACTATCAACTAGCCTGAGCACAGCTTCAACCACCAGCCATCGGTGCGGATGGCCATCGACCGTCATCTGAGAACCGGAAGGATAAATGAGTTGAGTCCTCACTGCAAGAGTATAGTCAGACTCGTCCAGAATGTCACGCGAAACCTTGGTAAGCCATTCCTGGACTTTGATCATCGGTCCTGCTTGTGCAGGCTGCTCATCTAGAAGTCGCTGTCGGCCACTGAGCATGAACGACATGTGGTGTTCGGGCTGACAGATCATCACCCCTGCAGATTTAAGCATGTGCCGATGAATAGAGTGAAAAGCCTGGATGTTCTTTTCGGTAGTTGGAGTTCTGCGCGAGAAAGGGACGTGTCGAATGCCACGGCCTAGTATACCACCAAGTCTGGCTTGTAGCAACTGGGCTGTCTGCTGAAGTAGAGCTTTCGGCACAATGACTCGAACAAGCTGTTTCTTGTTGGCAAGCGCTGCTGCAGCCATGGGAATGATACAAGATGTCTTGCCTAAGTTAAGTGTCAGTATCTGACCAGCTTGAAAACCCTTCCTTCTATTCGATAGATAGCTTACCTTGTCCCATATTCATCTGAAGCACCGAGTTAGCCCCAGACTCAGGGGAAATCGTGGCTAGAGCGACATCGATCTGAACGGGACGGATCATCATGTTCGACTCGATCTCAAGAAGGAGCCAGTCTGGATAGTCATCTGGGCTCCAATTCGAGTGGCCCTCATTGGATTCTTCCTCGTGATACCTGCCCGAGGCTTTCTTCAATGCGAGGTCGTGAAGTCGGATCTGCCTTTGGTACTTGGTGATGTTAACGCCCATTTCCACGATGGCTTTTCGCATACCACTCCCAAACTGAGAGCCTTGAGAGGCTACAGAACCCAGCCGAGCAAGGACTGTGGCCCTTGCCACAATCGGCCATAAACCTCCTGCCTTGAGCCAAGAAATCCGTCTCTGTGAACAGACTGTGTTCGCTGCGTCGAGCGCGGAGAGAATTGCCTGAAAGTCACTGTCCACCTTCTCAGAACTAAGCATGATCGCAGCATCTCGAAGCTTCATGGTGCCCTTCAAAGTGCTGTTGGAAAGATCAAGCCGCTGAAGCGCTGCCAAGCTCTTCTGGAAATCGGATGCGTACCGACGTCTGACGGCTGATTTGGAGGAGCCCAAGCGCTGAGCTATTGTACCTAACTTCATCACTGATTCTGCCACGTCTCTGCCTGTAGGGAACAAGGCGGAATCATGCCCTGGCCCGAGACCGCTCTTGCTCCCATTCCAGGCGAACTTTGTGAATCCTAGAGAAAAGTCCCTTTCACTCAAGAAAGGTCTGTCTGCAGAACCATTCTGCTTCGTTACTTGCTTGGTTGTGCTAAGCTGGATGGAGCGGTAGGGCTTTGCCAGGAGTTGGCGAAGATCGATGAGTTCACCTCCTCGAAGTCTCACCGTGTAAGTCTCTTCAGAAGCGGGAACTGGTAGTGGTTCGTGCCGATCATCCAATGTGCGCCGATCAAGAACAGCTTGAACATCTTTGAGATGCTCAGCTAGATCTCTGTTCATGAATAGCCGTCTCCATTCTGGCCGGATGATTTCCAAGGCGGGACCAATGTCGATCAGGACGGATCGTGATAAACCATCGATAGTGGGTTCCAAACACGGCCATTGACTGAGTAGGTGATTCGCAAAGAATTTGCAATCTTCTTCAACCTTTGACTCGTGCTTAGCCCGTTCAATCTGTAGCTTACGCAGGAGTTTACCGCTCGCAAACTGACCTAAGCTTTGGGCTTCATCGTCTGGCGGAGCAGCTTTGTAAGGCTTAAGAAGCTGCAAGAGATAGTCCAATTGTGGTGCTTGGTTAGGCTGAAAGTGGTCAAACTCATCCCATTGGGGGAGACTAAGATCTTTCAGTTCCCCAAAAACCGCAGAAGCGATCAACGTCCGCAGAAGTGGTATATTAGCATCGAGATGGAATGACATTGGCCCAATTAGGAACATGAGCTTGTAGCGATCTGTTGATTCTCGCGCAAACCGCACAAGCGAACCCCAGCATTGAAGGATATTAACCTTCAGCTCGTCATTTAGGGATGTAGCATCAAAGGGAGCCAAGAATCCACCAATAGTGCTTCCTTGTGCAAGCACCTGAGCTAGGTTGTCGGTGGTTTTGAAGCTTTGGGGCCATTGGCGGATCAGTTGTATCATTTCCAGTACGTTGCGATGCATAATGTTGGCAACTGAAGGACGATCCCGAGAGTTGTAGAGCTGATTGTTTGGCTGCTCACGCCTGGAAGCATCTCCTAGACAACGCTCGACGGATTGTTGTCGGAGCAATGCTCGTTTGTGTAGATGTGGCTCGCCCGATGACAAGAGCTGTGGTGGTTCCATTGCAACCTGGTCTTTGGCTGCAAACATTGCCAAAGTTGCAGACTCTCGAAGGATTTGATCCACTATGGGTCTGAATTCAGGACGCTGAAGATTCACGGGTAAAGTTTCGATCCAATAATCTGTTCTCATGACTTTGAGGTCAGCCGGATAATAAACTCTTCTTGGTGTCAGTTGCGCGATCTTCTGTAGAACCGACAAGGATGGTGGAGTAAGGGGCGACCATGGTTGCGATATGCCTGCTTGAAGCCATTCGATAGCTTCTTCTGTTCCAGTGCGACCAGTCAACGGATCCGGTAGAAGAAATGAGGTAGATGCATGAAGGAGAGCCTTGGTGAACACAAGGGTAGGCTCTGATGCGCAGTCGATCCTTCCTAGCGTTGTGTTGATGTTGAATCTTCCATATTTACCAGATGGTTCAATTCGCACTGCGACGTGGCAACCTTCCGATCGAGCACTCAAGTTGCCGAGAGGCACCAAGATGGACCTATGCATCGGGTTGGTGATGCTGGTGCATACCAACTTGCTGCGTAAACCATACCAAGTGCCAGCATCTTGATTTGTGTCGATCTGACATTGCAACTGGGGCGACTCAAGTACGCGGTTCTTGTTGGTGTAGAAGAGAATGTTGAGCCTCTGAAGCTCCACCGTAAGGTTTTTCCCTCCTGGTTGAACAACGAGGATCTGGTTGCGATCCTCGAATGAATCAAGAATGCGGATGACACGGTTGAATAGTGGACTGTAGGGATTCACAATACTGTCCTTCTTAAGACCTCTGTATAAACGGGTCTTCGTGCAGGTTGAGGTGTTGAGATCTAGAATGTACCACCTGTGAGGATCCTCAGGCCAAGGTCGATCTTTCCTAGTGATTATGACTTGTCCATTTCTCAGGTCCTAAACCTTGGTCAGATCATGATAATTTCAGGTCTTCTCCATGAAACTTACAGCCAGTGAAAACTGTTGTGCAGAAGAGGACCTGGTAGGTCGGAAGAGAGGTCATTGCGAAATGTATCTCTAGGGATTAATTGCAGCGAATATCGCCCACGGAATGCTCTTACAAGAAGATCACGCTTGTTGCTGTAGCCTACATGGACTTGGTATCCATAAGGGCATACACAGAGGGCTGCACTCCTATGTTAGCGGATACTTATAATTGCGAGGATGTCGAAAGCAGCTTACTATATTGCATTCCCGCGCGGTCGGAAGGGAAGGTCAGAAGTGCTTGGCTCCCAAACAGCTCGCTCAAGACAAGAGAGTGTTTCGGATCCGAAGGAAGTTTCTGGAATGAGTGTTAGCATAGTCCTCATCAAGTTGGACCGTGGCTGGATCCGGATTAGAGAGGGTGAACTCACGCCCATGGGTCGACCATCAACCAAAAGGATTCCCTGTACAAAGTTATAGAATACTCTCTGCTCATTCGCATCTTCGCCTGATTTTGATCGGTATGAGATCCAATGCTGTGCCTCTGTCTCCATCTTCGTTTGTGAGAATACTCGGACAAACCCTTCATCTTCAGGCCACAATTCTCGAAGAGAAAGGCGGAAAACATGTGTGTTCTGGAGTATGGAGTCTGAAACCAATGCGGAGAGGCGGTAAGAGAGTCGGATGTCACGAACAATGGCATGCTGAAGAAGTTGAGGTAAGGCCTCCAACTTGACCACCAGGTTGTCGTGTACTATGATACTGCTCTGAATGTAAGTTTCAAGAGACAAGTCGTCAAAGTCAAGGGAGCCATAGCTCTGTGGTGTGTATGTTCGTTTACACAAGAGAGCGGCCCACAAGGCGTATTGCTGAAATCTTCGCGCAGTTTCAGTTTCAGAAACCTTGTATGACTCGGCACGCAGCAGCTTGAACCAGCGCACACAAGTACTTCTGGCTCGCAACAACAAGGAAACTGCTTGCTCGGTGATTTTGATCTTTGTAGCGGCCCACGATAAATCGAGCAAGCGCAAGGCAAAAGTAATGACGGTTTCCATCAGGTAGATCTCTCTCCAGTTCGCAGATAAACTGTCTAGCCGGTGCGAAAGCTCCTGGATAAGCGTTTCACAAAAACCAGTGTCACGAAAGACTTCGTGAATGAGTCGGAAGGTACTCTGAGAGCTGTCTAAAGGACCGCACTGGATTGCCAGATGACTCAGGAGAATCATGATAGCCTCGTTGGAGAAGTTGAGATTGGCAGAAGCCAATTCGGTGAGAATTGATAGCCAACGCCTAGACTTTCCTGAAGCAATCGTTTGGAAGGCTAGATACTCGTGCACGTTAATTCCTTGAGGGCACCTAGACGCTGTCGACATGATCTCGTAAGAAGAGGGGCCGTAAATGTTCTTGTAGAACGCGGTGTCCTGCAAGATTTGGGAGAAAGGAGAAGAGCTAGGGATCTGAAGCTTGACGTGATGCAGAAAGCTTAGGTGACTCCGGCGACTGGGCCATTTCTTCGATTGAGCATCGCAATACGTCAGCTTCAGCCCATTGGGACGACATACACCGTATTTCCCGTTATCCCATTCCACGGGGAAGTACAACGAGGCGTAGTGAGTTGTGAGAACTAGCGACAGGTCAGCTTGGGCTCGGATAAAAACTCCAAGTTTGAAAAGAGAACCCTAAGTTCGAGAAAGGGGACTCTAAGGCAACCGAGCAAGACTTACATGGCTTTGTGACAGATGCTAGCGAACAGCTCATTGTAGATTCATTGGTGAACTGATGCAGCTGCTGATAGTCTCTGACCCAGCATTTTGGATCAATGCCTTCCTCAGAAAGGGGTAGAGCTAAGCGCGAAATGATCATCCATACCACATCTCGATACATAGCCAAGCTCTGAGGGCAAGATAGCTCGAAAATCACAGCTTTGGCGACAAATGGATCGGATGGAAGGGGGTGCTCGTAAGCTTGGATGCGTATTCTGGCCAGCTGTCGTTTCAAGAAGCAGCGACGACAGTTAGGGTCGTGATAGCTGGGGGACAAGGGATTGATATCGTCGACCAAGTAGACGCAAGTACTTTCGTCGATGCATTTGGAGAGTCTTGTATATTCTTCGGTCTTCGACTTCCACTCTCGTTCCTTTGCTTCGCGCAATCCAGTGGCCCAGGTTTCAATTGACTGATGCAGGTCTTTCATCTCGTCTGATATATCCGACGAATCGTAGAATCGGTGCCCAAAGCATCCACGGACTGGGTCGTCAAAGATGCTGAGGGTATATCCTTCACAAGCGGCTATGCGATCCTGTAGGTAAAGCTGGATCTTCTGGAGTCGTCCCATGTCTTCAAAGGTTGAAAGAAGCAAGCCATCCAGCATTTCTGGACGAAAGACAGGATGGAATTCCTTCAAGATCGGATAAAGAGTGCAGGCAGCCTGGTCCATCCTGACCCAAAGGTCCATCACGTCCAAGATCAATGTGCTTTTCAGCTCGGGTATATTTTCGTACACCTCAGAAGCTTCGGGTAAATACTCTTTGACCAGCCGGCTTGCCTTTTCAATCGTCGACGACTGGGATGTGCCATTGGCTTCGCGGCAGAACTTACCGATCGAAACCTCTTTCTGGATCATCTTGAAATGGGACCGGGCAAACGAAGTCAAGTGTTGCTTGGCAGCTTCTGCTACACTTACGGAGTTCTGTTGGTCAAGGTTGAATCTGACAGGTCGGGAAGAACCCTGCCAGATGTCCCTCAACCGCTGTCCGCTAATCCGGAGATCCAGCTTCAAGTCATCCATCGGGGCCTGTCTCGGCAGTGGAGGAACGGACTTGGCCATGGTGAGTTTCTGACGAGCCCATGAAGCCTCGAGAAAGGCAGTCGCTCTGGAGACTGAACCTTGTATCCCAGGACTGAGACGAGAAAACAGATACTCGATTCTGTCTCTGGTTTGAGGATCTTGCGCACGGTTGTTGTCGACGTCGAGTTTGACCATTCGTTTGCAGATCTTCTTTTTCAAGAAATCCAATCGGTCGACGCGGAATGCAGAACGCTGAAGACAACCGAGGAATTCACTAAGAAGATGGGCTACCATGAACTTGTATTCCACACGGCCAACCTCTCCCCCGAGTCGTTGGGCCAAATAGCGAGAGACTGAAACACGTAGCACAAGCCAGTATGGGAGTCTCTTCCAAGGCTTCTCTGCATTCCTCCAGCAAACGTCATCTCGAACCATCTTTTGCAGAAGCACCGGTGCCAGGCGCCGACCATTCCGTTGGAGTATGGCCATCAACATGGACGAGACAAGAGCAGGTTCTGCAGTGTTACGGTACTCTGGCATGGAGGTACCAGCTTTGAGTGCATGTGCTGAGAACTCTGTGAGAGCCTCACGGGACGCATTGTCGAGGAAGTTGGCAAGACTGGAGATAAAGCCGCTCTCTCGAAAGGTTGCGACGGGAACAGCAACGGCACAGCCGGGAAAATCCCATTGAAGGGCGTTGTCGGTTGCCAAAACATCTTCATTGCGGGCAGAAGTTTCGAAGGCCTCAAATACGACCGAAGCGCCAAGAACGGGGCTGTTGGAGTTAGTTATGGGCATTAGACACAAGCATGGATGTCACTTACTCTTGCGACCGGCGGATGTAGAGCGCACAATTCTGGCTCCTTGCATAGACCACCAGGAAGTCCGACTCTTTAAGGTCATTCAACTCCCGTGCAAGGGCAGTACGATCAACATGTCCTCCGGAGTGAATGGTCTTGGTGGCTTGAAGGCCACGTCCGACTGAGCCCCAAATAGAACTGAAGTCATTGTTGGGAAGGTCACGCAGATACTTCACAGAAGCAAGAAGCCGATCTGTAAGAGTGTTCTCGATTTCGTTCAAGTTTGAGTCTTGACGATGGGGAAGCTGCGGCGGTAGAGCGAGGTGGTTATACAGTGCGTCGTCGAGCGATAGGGCTTCGTGCTCGCCAGGACGGGTTGATACAGCTTTAGCAGGAGTCGCAGCAGGCATACCATTTTGGTTCATGAAGGCCCGGTTGGCCTGCCATGCAGAAGACATTGCGGGAGGATGAGTGAGTGTAGTTGTAGTTCGTACAAGAATGTGAAAGATGAAGAAAACAAGGACAGAACAGACGGAGAAAAGCCCAGCGCGACCGCAACACTACTTGTCAAGAAGAGAGTATCAGCTGAAATCAAGCTGATATGGGTAAAGGTTTTGTTTCCAGTTTCCGAATAGTCGAAGCATGAAAAACGTGGTAGGTTCAGCGCACACACGCAGTCAGATCACCCATTGCCGGTGGCAGAAGGGCGATAGAAGAACTTGATATACAGTAGGTAATCTGATTTCTCCGACCAGAGAATGATGGTGAGTTGCTGGACAAGTTCAGATCGCAGTGTAAATGTGATGGCGAAAGACGCTGCGAAGAAAGGGGATAGGGGAAAGAAGAAGAACACGCATCGCGATGGGGGGATGAAGAGGGAAGATGCGAGACACGAAAGGAGAGAAGAGGATGAGGGATGGTAAACAAAAATTTTAGGCAACGAGGCATTCGAGAAAAGTGATCTCGTCCCCTTTATGCGGTTGGCAGCTGTTGACGGCAACTGGCATTGGCAGGTCAGTGAAGTGCAGAAATAGACCCTCTTGATTGGTTCATCAGCTTTTTTTTAAAATAAACTGCTTGTAAAATTTACCAACACAACTTCAAAACCTATACTTTATATGATTGGTTTGAAGAAAAAGATACAAGATCAATAAATAAGAAATAATCTAGCATGACTATTTAGGTAGTTTTACGTATATCTCTTTATTACTACCTAAACTTTTTCTCAGTTGAACTTGTACTTGAACTCAAGGCGCCCCACCGTAACGCAGGCTTCCTCTGTATATTCATGTATGCCTTACCAGAAGTCGGACATTCCTACCCCTGATTTATGGATATATACTGCCTGAAACACAAACGGCTCACTCAGCGGCCGGTTACCTCATGTCAGGGGCCGACTGTTGCTGGCCGACTGGGCATGGTTACACAACCAATCACAGGACATGTTGTCACCATCAGTTGCATCAGATACATCAGACGGCCGCATAAAGCATTGAGGCTTAGCAAAAAGTGTATAAATGAAGACTGTAGCGGATAGGCAAGTTTATGCAGCATAGGGGGATCAGACCAACATCATCAACCTGGACAAAGCCAAGTCTTTACCCCTATTCCATCCCAAACTCAAACTCAAGAATAACTCGCAACAGGATCACCCAACACATCCATCCGAGGTGTAACACCTAGCCCAGGCTCCTTAGGTGCATTCACCCGGCCATTCTTGACCTCAAAGTTTCCATCCGCCGTCTTGCCCTTGACCATGTCCCGGCACTCAAGAATACACCTCAGGTGCCTCTCAGGAATCGTTTGTCCAAGATGCACAATCGCAGCAAACGCAATATCCGATCCAGTTGTCTCCTGGCAGCTCATCGTATAGCCTGCAGCGATACCAATGTCTCTATGTCGTCGGCTCTTGGTCAGCCCGCCGTTCTTGGAGATCTTGATGCCAAAGCCCTCGGCTGCATCGTCGGCGATCATCTTGACGATAGATGCGTCTGTGGTCGCAAGCTCGTCGAAATGAATAGGAACATTTGTTCTCTTGCGCAAAGACACAATCTCGCGCCATGTGGCACAGGGAGCTTCAAGGACAAAGTCGAGGCCGTCGGGAAGAAGTCTCAGCATCCGCAGGGCGTTCTCGACAGTCATGCCACCGTTGGCATCCACAAGGAAGAACTCGCCGGGCTGCTTGTCGGCGAGTGAAGCAGTGATTCTTTTGGCGTCTTCGCCAGGATCTCCGCCGATTTTGACCGAGTGACCGACGTACCCCCTTGCCCTATGTTCTGCGACACGCCTTCGCATATCATCCGGCTCATCCATATATATGGATGAGATTATAGGCAGACCAATATCAGTGCGGCCACCGAGCAGCTCGCAGACAGGCATTCCGACTGACTTGCCGAAAATGTCCCAGCAAGCAATGTCGATAGGAGTCTTGGCGTGCTCGTGGCCGATCAGAGCAGCATCCATAGCCTCGTTGATACGATCGACCCTTCTCGGGTCCAGCCCGATTAGCCAGGGAGCTATCTCTGCAATGCCAGCTCTTACACCGAGAGCATGGGAGGCGATGTAGGTTGAGCCGAAAGGAGTGCTTTCACCCCAGCCCTCGATGCCGGTGTTGGTAGTGATGCGGACAAAGGTGGCGTCGAAGCTTCGATACTCGCGGCCGCCAGATAAATAATAAACACCGCCTGAGTAGGGTAGTTCAGCCTGGAAGACATCTATCTTTGCTATCTTGAGCTCGGACATGTTGGCTGGTAAGGATTGACAAAAAGATTGAGGAGGGTTGTATTGACAGGGTATGAAGCAAGGCCTTCGGTTTGTACTCTGCGGTAGCAGTGGCCCTTTAATATACAAACTCAGCTTAAGACATCAGCGAATAATGCTTTTTGTATAGCACTCACAAGCCCGGTTCTACGCCACGAATCCGGGGTATACTGATCTACCGAGGGTTTCCCCTTATTTCCTACCCAGATCTCATGTTTTTTTCCACATTAGGTTTCAATAAATCTGGAGTCTATAAGGAGAAATCGTTTGGATTCTCAAAGGAGAAGTCGGAGATGATTAGCTTGGCCTTGCGTGGTTTAGGTGTGGCAGTTACGGGTTCGCTTCCCGAATAGTTGCGGGGACTAGAATCGTCTCAGTCATCCGAGGTATGAAGTTCTGCCGCGATATTTGACGGGAGAGTACTCTTCCAGCGACTGAAAGGCATTTGGCTAGTCAGACAAAAGGCGTTAAGAGTTGAAAGAAACTTCTTTGCTATGGAACTTTCTTGTTTCTGTGAATCATGTTGTTCGTTGTGTTGTTCTAGAACAGTCAGTAAACGTTAAATCGGAACCAGAAGCCGAGCACCACGATATCATGCAACCTCTTGTGTATCATTGCATTTCCCCGCATATTCTTAATCCTAGCGTAGAGCTTAATACTTAACTAATTAAGAAAAATATTGAACATCTAAGTTACTTTACTCTTTGGATTTGTGATTAATCAGTCGTTCGTGGGCAATGTGGGTACCCTACGGCTCCAGGAACCGACACCAACAGTCAGCTCCATCCAGGCATCTCTGAACTCCGGACCAGGTAATAAACTAGAGAGACATTTTAAGTCCCTCGATAATGTGTCACTGTGAGCTATCTATCGCCACTTGATCTGATTATTTATTCACTTTACCCCGCGTGGATATGTCATCAACAGGGCGTTTCAACTCCGTGGTATCTTGATGTTGGTATAAGAACAGGAAACTCCCAGGCTTGAAACTACATCACCACAAATACAACAACCATCATATTGTACATTCTTATCACTTAAGTCAACCTTGAAAACACAATGTCTCAGCCAACTCAGCGTCAAGCCTGGCGTCGAACAGACGACTACACAAAGGGCGCTCCCAAGGTGAAGCTCGTCACCGAAGACCTCCCTCTCCCTCTCCACCCTACAGCCGTGCTCATCAAGGTCCACGCTGTAGCTCTCAACTACCGCGACGCAAACATCGCCAATGGTGGAAACCCCTGGCCTGTCACTCCAAACGGCGTCCCTGGAAACGACGCTGCCGGCGAGATCGTCTCGGTCGGTAACAAAGTGTCGCTCGTCTCTGTGGGCGATCGCGTTGCCCCTATCACTGATTCGCAATTTGTGACTGCTCGCTCGACGGGCCGCTCTTGGCTCGCTGCCAACGAGGATGGTATCTTGGCTACTTATATCGTCTTTGATGAGAAGTTGGTTACCAAGTTGCCTGAGCATCTTGATTGGATCCAGGCTTCTATTATTCCTTGCGCTGGCACTACTGCCTGGTCTGCTTTGAAGGGTGCCACGATCGGTCAAACTGTTCTTATTCAAGGCGAGTTTCTATCATAGACCCAGTAAGCGTTGTTCTGACAAGTTGCAGGTACTGGCGGTGTCTCTACCTTTGCTCTCAAACTCGCCCGCGCCTCTGGTTTCAGAGTTATCCTAACATCATCAAGCGATGAAAAGCTAGAACAGATCAAGAAGCAGTTCGGAAAACCAGAGATCCAAACCGTCAACTACAAGACCCATCCAGAATGGCACAAGGAAGTCCTTCGTCTCACAAACGGCATCGGGGTCAATCTTGTCGTCGAGAACGGCGGTAGCAGCTCGCTCGTCCGATCAATGGAGTGCACACGACGTGGCGGCATTGTCAGCCAAGTCGGTTACCTGGGAGGCCCTAAGCCTGAACACCTCAAGGAATTTGTTTCCACCATCATCGACCGACGATTAAACGTTCGTGGCATCAACGCTGGCTCAAAGGACGACCAGGATGAGCTCATGGCTGCTATTACGGCGACACATATGACCTTTGAGGATATCCTCGACTCGACTTGGTCTTTTGACAAGGCCGAGGAGGCTATCGAGTATGTTTGGCAAGGAAAGCAGGTCGGAAAGGTAGTCATTAAGCTAGATGATTAGCGAGATTCATGGAAGACCAACTGTTACCATTTTATGTTGTACATAATCTATTGAGCAAAGAAACCCAAGTCAAGTCGATGATTCACGTTGCGCATCAAGGCTGGAATGAAGGAATACATTCTTATGGTAGCTACTTGGGCAAACAAGGGTTATCCGACCATATCTGACATGATGCCTCTCCATCAATCTAACTGCCTCTCAATTAAACCCATGTCCCAGCATCAACCATTACACCACCCGTCCAAGAAAATTCGGTTCAAATCGTGACAATAATACAGAGCAAATAGCCCGACAGGAATGCGCCACCTGTCAATACATAAAGGGCTCGTTGCGGCGTGACATCAGTCAGTTGGCAGATTCCTAGACCAAACTGTCGTCCAGGCGCTTGAGCTCATGCGGCGTCCACTGGTACACACCCTGCCGCAGCGCAGAGATCACAGTCTCTCTCTTGACAAGCTGAGAAGGCGTGTTTGTGCGGCAAGAGGCAGCAACGCAGCTGTTGTCGCTCCATCCGATACGGAAGTCATCTCCCCACCAAACTCGGAGGTCTTGACCAACGCGAAGAGTGATCAAGACTGAGGATAGGTCCTTGTAGCCATCCAGATCAACGCGAGTCAGCCCGTAGCCGCCCTGAGAAAAGGTAGGACAGGCGGGAACCTGCTTGACCTCCGACCAGGCGATGGACTCTTCGCTCGATGAAGTCTCATTCCAGCGGTAAGCTGAAATCTCAAACTCACACCACTTCTCGCTTCCGTGGGCATCGCATCCAAGGTTGGCTCCAAAGAAATCGAATCGGAAGCAGGGGCTTGCAGCGTGAGGTCCTACTCCGATCTGTGCGACATCTCCCGAGATCGTAGTGGTAGTGTTCGCGAGGGCAGGGGGGACAAATTCCACCAGCTGGCCACCAGAAGAAGGAATGTAGGGTTGGGGCTGCTGAGATGTTGGAGGCGCAATAAGGAAACCGCCGGAGAACCAGATATTCTCAACGGGATTGAAGAGGGGTCCAGGCTTAGAGTTGTCAAACTGGACGAAGTTAGAAGAGAAGTAAAAGCAATTATTTGGAAACTTACATCAATAGTGGTGTTTCCAATTCTTCCACCTGTAGCACAGATGGAAGGAGAACTGGCCGCGGAGCTTGTGGCTGATGGGCTCTCCGAAGTTGATGTTGCACTTGAGGCGGCAGTAGCATCAGAAGAGCTCAATGCCGAAGACAAGCTGGTTCTCAGCGAGGTGCTCTGTGTGAGAGATGTCGCGGAAGTGGTCGAGTTCGACCAAGTGGACATCTCTTGACGACGAATGCGCCTCTTCCCGGGGACAGTGATCGTGGCAAGGGTAGTGAGAGGGAAGTTGATGGTATAAGAAGTGGTCTCTGCCTTGATGACATTAGTCCATGTGCTGGTCTGTAGGGCAACAGGACCTGCAGAAAGCGGCCAGAGAGTGCTTTCGCTGGGGACAGGGCCATAAGCGGTTTGGGGCAGTTGGTTAGAGGCTCCATCCCCAGATGGATTGTAAGAGGATTCAGGATGAGCCGCGCCGCTTGAGAACATAGGGCTGCCTGTAGGGTTGATGAAAGAGGTAATCGTCCAAGTGGCTGTTCCAGTGGTTGTTCCAGTCACAGAAGTGTCCTGCGCGTCAGCGCTGGTTTCTGTGATGATGCCGGACATAGACTCATCAGGGGTTCCCATGCCATAGTCATTGAGGCTTGGAACACCAGTTGAGAGAGGGTTCAGCTCGCCAGTAGTAAAGGCAGGCCCAGAGGCGCCAGGAGATGTAATGCCAGAGGTGGTTCCTTGCGTAGCACTGGCTGAGACACCAAGTGCGGACGAGTCACTAAAGACAATGGTTTGCACAGTCGAGGTGGGCTTCCCGTCAGGGCCAAGAATAACGGCAGTTGTGATTGTGGTGAATGGTGCGGCGGCATCAAGCGACGAGGCAGTCTGGACAGGGCCGGTTCCAGTGGGTGCTCCGGTGCCTGTCGGAACCACGAAGGTCGAGTCGACAACTGTCGGAAGTCCATCTGTTCCAATGACTGTATAGGTAATGCAAGTTGTGAGACCAGCCATACTGCTGAGGTCACCGTCAGATGGGATACTTGGTGATGCAGTCACTTGGCCTGGTATGCCAGTAGGCAGGCCTGACGGAAGGGAATCCGATACAAATGATGGGTTTCCAGGTAACGTAGGTTGTGTGTTGATAGAGCCAGGAATGACCCAAGTCGAATCAACAACTGTCGGGAGGCCGTCGGGACCGATCATCGTGTAACTAGTACATGTGGTAATGCCTTCGCTTCCAATGATCCCAGATCCAGTAACGTCAGACGGACCAGATGAAGATGTGACAGGGCTTCCGTTGTCCTGGGTAGCACTAGCCGATGTAGTAGCGTTTGGAAGGGCATCCGAAGCTTGAGATGGAGCATCAGGACCACCACTGATAGTAGCGCCAGTGTTGGTAGGCGCAGGGATAACCCATGTGGAGTCGACAACGGTGGGAAGACCATCAGTACCGATGACTGTATAAGTCGTGCAGGTGGTGATAGGGGAAGTGTTGTCCGAACCGGATCCGGTAGAACTGGCACCTGGAACGCCAGTAGGATTGAAGCTGGGGAGTCCAGCTGGATCTCCAGATCCAGGAGTGGCAGTAATGGCCCAAGTAGAGTGTACCACGGTTGGTAGCCTGTCAGCTCCAATAATGGTATAGCTTGTGCACATAGTTGTAATCAAGCTTCCCGATCCATCTTGAGGAGAGCTAGGTATAGAGATTGGGGCACTGGGGATGCTACCGATGTCAAACGGGATGGCCGAGAGAGATGCTTGAATGTCAACAGTGACAGGAAGCTGTGAAGAGTCCTCGGCAACGGGTGTAGCCAAAGGAATAACCCAAGTTGAGTCCACAACGGTAGGAAGGCCGTTAGTGCCAGTGATGGTCAATGACGTACACGTTGTGATGCCAGCGACAGGTCCACCAGGGAGAGGTGCAGCTGGGGAGTCGAAAGGACCTTGGGAGCCTGGGCTGCCTGGAATGCCAGTGGATACAGGAGGAGGAAAGGGAAATCCTGACGGGACACCACCGGGAAGACCTTGGCTATTGTCGTTTTGAGGTAAGCCTGGAGTAACTGAAGGCTGCTCTTGACCTGGAGCCACGTTGCTACCGCTGCTGACAATAGTAGGCAGTCCATCTTGGCCAGTGATGGTGATGAAAGAGGGGAAAGGCTGACCAGCGCCGTTGCCTCCAGGAGAGTTGGTAAACCAGGGAAAGTTCTCGCCTTGGCCTTGAGGGTCAGCTTGGGTGGTGACAGGAAGGCTGTCGCTGGCTTCTTTAACAGGACCAACAGGGGAACTTTGCGGTTGATTGCCTGTAGCACCTCCATCGCCAGAAGTTGCGGATGTCTGGAAAGGTGTGGGCGCTGGTACTTGTGTATTGACGCCAGAGGCTCCAGGGACGTTGACAGAAGGAGCACCAGAAGCACCATCAGAGTACTCGGGGGCAGAGCCAGTGCTGGGTGCAGGAGAAAAGAAAGGGGAATCCGTGCCATCTTGGGAGCCATCCTGGCCATCAGACTCGGAGCTGTTGCCGACATCTGATCCAGATCCATCGTTGGAGCCAACGCCATTACGGGAACCATCGCCGTTGTTGGGATCACCACCAGAACTGTTGCCAACACCAGAGCTTGTTCCGTCATCTGTACCTGGGTTGCTTCCACTTCCGGAGCCGATACCAGTGCTCGAGGGACCTCTTCCTGTGCCCCAGATGTCAAGCGTCAACGTTGTGAAGGGAGCAACAACAGAACCCGGAGCTAGAGATGTGACTCTGGTAGGCTTTGTAGGCAGAGGTGCTTGACCAGTGGTTTGATCAAACTCCGACTCGTCTGGCGAATCCTCAGGCCAGGGAAAATCAGATTCGTTTTGAGTGTCTGTGGGGTACACGGTGACGACAACAGTCTTGGTGGAGAGGAGAGGGCAGGTAGGAAGACTCGAGCCACCAACGACGGGAGATCCAGGAGAACCGGGAGAACTGGGGACATTCTGAGGGACATTGGTAGGAAAGCTGCCAGGAATGACAACAGATCCAGCACCGGGTACATTGCCAGGAACATTGTCGCCAGGAACATTGCTGCTAGGAATACTACCACCGGGAACATTACCTCCAGGCATGTTGCCGCTAGGAATAGGGGCAGGAAGAGTTCCAGGGGCACCGCCCGGGCCGTTGGGGTTGGGTAGAACACCGCTAGAGCCAGCATCAGGAGAGATTGGGCCAACACCGCTGGGCAGGGAACCAGGAACAGTTCCTGCGGCATTGCTGGGGAAAGGCAGATTGCCGGGTGCTCCATCATTGTTGCCAGGAATGTTGTTGCCAGATCCGTCGGCCGGGTTGCCGACAGGGCTGCCATTGGGGTTTCTGTCAGGAGGTCAGCTTGAGATCAAAAGCAGCAGCACATCGTGACTTACCCGTAGTCAGTTGCCTGGGCGGCAGAGTGGCCTAAGAGGCCGGTGGCCACAAGGACCCCGAGAGATGCGGCGATACGCATCTTGAACAATCAACCTCAATCTGAAAGGAGAATCGAGTGATTGAGGGGTATGTAGATGCAGATGGGAGATGAAGAGTGAGGAGTTGTTGCCGATGGGTAAACGTGAAAGGCAGGGCCAAGAGAGGAGAAAAGAGATCTTGAAGATGAATGCAGAGAAACGAGAGGACTGAGAAGATGACTCTTCTTGAAGTTATGAGGGTTGAAGATGAAAAGAGAGGAAGATGAGGTTGTGGGATAAGGAAGAGAAGAAAGATTGGCGAGGTTTGGTGGGAGGAGAAGGTTATACGCCCTGGGCCGCCAGACTGACGAAGGAGCTCTTTCCTTCTGTAGTGGCAGACTGTTGGGGATGACGCGTTGGGGAACTGTGCGAGGGAGCAGGCGAGGAAGGCACCAGAGGGAAGGAGCTTGGGCTCTGGCAGCGAAGGCAACCCTTGAACCGGTTGCCAGTTGGCACTTGACAACCTCATTGGACCAAAGTGGCGGGCTGCACTGCACGTATCAGCATAAACTTAGGATTAGGCCATTGAGGACCTGGCTGAGGTCTGTAGTGACTTCAATTCAGGATTTCCCCTACTTATTATTATCATTATCGTATCTAGATATATTATCTTTTCGGTTTTGCACAGTCCATTCGAGTGATTCTTCGTACCATGGAGACTTCGAGCTCAAGAAGAGGTCAGCAGCTGGGCTTTGGAACGAATCGACGGTTGGACCAAAGTGGCTCACTCCTTCCTTACTTGATCGTCCAGTCTTCCAGCACAGTGCCCTAAAACGTACTACCACGCACTGATGGGACGGTTTGAATCCGAATAGCCGGCAGGCAGGCATGACTAGATGCCTGAGGTAGGTTGGTCGTCCAAGGCCCTCCTCCATTTACGGATGAATCAGATGCCGGTACCGACTTCCAGTTGAAGGAGGATAGCTCTTGGCCAGACGACACCGAGATGATATGGAAGCAAGTGTAAAAAAAAGTCCAGCCGGGAGACTGTGGCAGTATTTAGTGCTGTCTCTCATCATGAAATCTTCAGGCGAAATCAGATAGTACCATTAATTGTAGCTCATCATTATTGACTCATACGACATTATCCGTATAAGGAGGTGGTGCATCAGGGTGATGATCCTCCTGGTTCACTGGCTCACCCTCAGTAGGTATTCTGTTCTCATCCTCGATTTGCGCTGTCCACTGGGCTGCTCCGGCTGTAGTCGTCAAAAGAAAAAAGAGTGAGAAGATAGGAACGAGCTCGAGGATCATGGCAACTGTGCCAAACCAGATGTACTCCCAGGCGCGATCTCTCAGCGCCTTCTTCTGCTCTATCTTGGAGAAACCTTTAATCTGGAACCAGCGATAGTGCGCGAGCTTGCCTAGTCGAGTTCCTGTAATGATGATGAAGGCAGGCGTGCCGACGACAGGAATGAGATTGAGCGGCAGGAAGACAATGAGCTCGACAATCTGGATGATGCTCCAGGGGGTGTAAATAGCAGCAGTGGTGGGCTTTCCAAGCATTCTGACCGCGTTGGGCGCGTCCAAGAAGAGAATTCGTTGAGGCGCAATCAGGTCTTTGTGACCGAGCTTGATGAGGGTCGCCTACTTGTTGTTAGTGATTTGGACCGAGGCGAGAATCTATGGAATCGCTTACATCAAACACATCCACACGGCATTCATCAACGAAGAAGCCCTCAAACAGGCCCTGGATAATAACTAATCCTTCTCCCAAAACCAAGACCACGGCATTAACCCACGCTCCCCAGCCATGGAAAATGGCTAAGAAAGCATACTGGGGTAGGAAGGTGAAGGTGAAGAGAAGAAAGTATACAAGAAACGAGATGATAGATAATGGCAGGATCCTGCTCACGAAAAGTGGCCAAAATTCGCGGTTACGGAGGAAGAACCAGATGCCACGTAAAGGATAAGACGCGGCTGTGCCAGCTCGTTTGAGATACATCAGCGGCCGATGGAGTGGCTCTGTCCATGGGCCTACATGCGGATGATATTGATTCTGATATGAGCCGTTGGGGGGCATTTTGGCGATTGTTCTAAAGAGATGAAGGTCTATGAAGACATCACCAGGAGAGGCTAACATCCATATGGTGTTGAGTTGAGTTAAGTCCTGCAGGCCAGGAACAACAAATGACGTCAAACAGCGGAAAATCTTCTTGGTGGTTCGGGTGGAGCCATGTAGCCTCTAGCCTGAACAGCCTTTGACGATACTCGCTATGTGGCTCGGCAATAAAGAGACAGCTATCAACCTATGCTTTTATCCAAAAAAGAAAAAAGAAAGCCTCGCATATGCTCGCAATCGAATTATAGGAACAGCCCGATGCGGGGGTCGAACCCGCAACCTTGAGATCGCGTACTCATAAGAGTCTCACGCTCTACCGATTGAGCTAACCGGGCGTG
>JABFFF010000146.1:0-28435 GCA_013623665.1 Fusarium sublunatum
CCCCGGTATGGTCGTTGACCTCTTTCCTGCCTCTCTAACACATGCTATAGATTTATCGCTGGTCTCGCTATTTGTAGCTACGCTTACGCATCGTCTTTCGGGTACCTCCGAAGGTTAGGCATAGACGCGAAATACCTCTGGAGATCCGGCTTCGCTATTCACCCAGCCATGACAGCTGGCGATCTGGGGCCTTTGACTAAGACTATCAACAAAAGCAAGACAGCTACAATGGTCGGCAACACTCTGGTAGCCAATAGCCCGCAGGTCCTGATCAGCTTTCTTTATATATTCTATAACAACATCCTGACACGTCAGCTAGTTGCTGATGAGTGGGTGAGGTTCCTTCACCAGGAGGAAAAGAAGGTGCTGAGAGTATCTTCACCCGAAGGAATGCAGCGCTCATCCTATTTCCTTTCTTTACCACTCAAATACTCGATTCCTCTCATGACCTTGTCCATTGCCCTTCATGGCCTGATATCCCAGAGCCTCTTTCTTGTGCAGTCCTTAGCTTTCAGCCCTGGCAAAGATAGCGACCGCATTCCTTCTCAAGACCACTCCTCAAGGGGGTACTCCATGCTTGCCGCAACGTTAGCGATCGCTATAGGAGCTGTGATGGTATTCTTGCTGCTTCTCAATTCCTGCGTCAGATACTACGAGAATATCCCTCCCGGCTTTCAGCGGATGGGCTTCAACAGTAAAGCCCTGCAGCTAGTCTGCCAACGACCCCGCGAGGATAAAGATGCACGGTTCTTTCCACTCAGAATAGGCCCTGTTACAGATGGAGATGATGATAAGCCACGAATCGCCTTCTCAACTGACATCAATATCCTAGAGCCCAAAGCAGACGAGTTATATTGGCAGCCAGTTTTCGACGAGAAGTCTCGGAGTTGGTCCAAATTTCGCAATACGGAACGTTGAACATCTCGTCATCGTTCCTTGGCTACGGATGATCAGGAGGTCCCTTAGTCTGTTTACAGTTAAGAATGAAATCATCATACAGGCCATCTCGGAGACAATCAGGATTAGGAGGGCAGGTATAGTTGAAGTCATCTACGGTCACGTTCTTGCTTCGTACCACGGTTCAGAAACAGAAATAGGTAATGGCTGATGCATATTAAACGACAGGCTGTACTCAATTCAAGTTAAAGGTTAGCAACGAGCTATAAACAATTGACCGAAATGTGACGAGCCTATGTTGGCAGATTGATCATATATGACCTGATAGTGTGCCTAAGCCCTTAATGAATGTGATGACCAAAATAAACAAGAGCGGATTTATTCGTGATCACGCGTCCCGCTCGCTGAATCTGGAAGCCCGCCAGGTGAAGAATTTGAACGATAGCTTCCTGAAAGACGCCCAACTACCAAACCCTCAGGTCGTCTTCTGCTAGAAGCCTACCAAACAGTCATACTGGCTGATCCCGCGCTGTAGTATCCCTCGACAGCAAGAATCTGGTAGTCAAAGCTTCCAAGGTTGAGGCCGGCTGACTTCCAAGCGTTGAAATGAGTTCCGACGTTGACGGAACCGCTGGAGCGCTTGCTGCGGCGGACAGACCAGTACTGCTGAAAAGTCCTGGTGCCCTCGATGGAGGGGGCGTTGGTGCGAGTGGAGACGTAGATGTCGTAGATGGAGCCGTCAACGTTGACTTCGCCCTTCTTGGTGGCACCAGTTGAAGGGTTGTAGGTTCCAAAGTTCTCCACAATGTAGTACTCGATCAGAGGGTTTCGGGTCCAGCCGTAGACAGCGAGATAGCTGTTGCCGTTAGGTGCGTAAGTGCCAGAGTAGTTGATGGTCCTTGACGAATATAGTTAGCATGATCTACACAGATATACACTCTAGATGTGGTATTCTCACCTGACAGCTCCAGGGTTCCATCCCTTGCCTCCAACAAAATTGCCATTACCGTTCCAGCTCACTCTAAACCCACCATTGTTCTGGTTTGTGTAGGTGACAGTGTTTGGGTTGTCGGTCCAGAACGAATAGTAGTAGCCGCCATGTCTTCCAGTGGAGCTGGGGGTGCGCTTAGAGAGTTCAGCAGGCTCTGGAGTGTTTCCAGCTGGGATGGCGAGAACGCTTGTGAAGGCTGAAACAGCCGCGAGCAGGGAGGTGAAAGAAATCATTGTAGTAATGTTGAGCCGGGAGAGTGTGAAGTTGAACTGGAGTATCTGATGTTGGAGTCTGGTGGTGAAACAATGTCAGTTTGCAAGCACTTGTTGCTCTATTTATGCCTTCCTCAACAGATGATGTATCGATGTATACATCCAACATTCGGTTCTGGGCAGACTCATGAAGTTGTCGTGGGTAAATAGAACTTCCGAATAGAGAATGGACGTACCGAATCACTCAAACCGGGTTTTAGCAAATATTGGTTTGTTTGTTACTTTATTTTACCCGCGAGATAACCAAGGCAAAGGGAAAAGATCGTCCAAGTGTTGAAGACGGTAGTTATCATTCAGCCGATGTGGCCGGTGCTTTTTAGCGAGTGGTACTATCCCGGAACTTGAACAGACGGGGTACTCATCTCCGAATCACGAGGCGATTTCATGCACCTGGTTCTATTTATCCGGAATAGCTACATTAGCCATCGGAGGATCAGGGCCCGCGCGGTAGTTCATGATCGTAAGAAGAAATGCAGCGTCAGTCCCCGCACTCAGATGATGAGTCCAGAACCATTACTGGCTGGCTGAGGCACCATTATTTGCCGACAGTATAGCTGTAGGACCTAAAAAGGGGTGTTTTGATTAGCAAGGGAAGCCAAAGTCGGCAGTTCAACTTCAGCCTGAAACTGAGGGGATGTTTCAAGAATCTTCCGAGAGGATGAAAGACGAAGTGTATACGAATATTGTAACCTATAGACGCGACCAGAGCAATTGGGCCAGATCAACGCCTCGCCAAGGCTGGAGAAGTGACTTAACAAGACGATCGGCTGGAGCCGGCTGTTTCCAGAGGCGCCAATATCACTTATAACGTCCAGGATGATATAATTAATGTGCCTGTGATTGATTGATAGATAGCATCTTTGCATATAATGCCCTCTGTCACTTCGCATCCAAGGACTTGAAAGGGCTTGAAGCTGGCTAAATAGGCTGGCTAAATGCCCTAAAATAGCAATTGGGAGGTCTTGTTGGTCGATTCCTGCGGTGATGCCCTAGACTCCCCCAACTACCTCAATTTGGCAGTTTTTCAGCATTGGTTGGCTAAATCTACAGCTCATTGTGATATACACAGCTAAGAGAGAGCCAGTCTGTGTATTCTACAGCGTCCTGGCGCCTGATCCTCCGCTTCTGGAAAGAAAGCTCTCGTCATGATGGGTTCATCCGTCATATCCGTATGCAGCCTTTACATATCTACTCAGCTTTAGTCTCTTTCACATACGACCATAGCTCGCAGAAAATACGGGATCCCGTCCGCTCTCCCATAGTCAAGCTGCGAAGCGCTGGATCAGTAGTTGGGTCGGTGACGACCAGCGAATCCCCGGTGTTGTATGTTCTTTTTGCTCTTTGCTGCTCCGTAGATAAGATCCTTTCTGGGCCTCTTCTTCTTAATGGCCATATCTACGATTTTCGGTTGAATCTGCATAGGGTGGGTAATAAGTGTGTTATCATAAGCTTGGCCTCTTAAGCCTAGTCCAGTGACTGCGGCAAACACATCACGTAGACAGCTCATGTGCCTGTGATTGTCTGATAGCAGCTTTGCCTATAATGATGCACTCCGTTACTGAACTATCAGACCTGAGTGCACAGGCTGGATAAATGGCCCAACATAGAAACCGAAAGATCCATTTGGCTAATGCTAATAGCGAGCACTACGCAGACCCCTCTAACCGCCACAATTTGTTAGTGTCTGAATGTCCATAAAGTGCCAGTTCACGTTTAGTTCCTCAGACTTATACGGCCAATAAAGAGTCGTTACGTGTACTCATCAGGTCTTTAATGCCTACTACGTGGTCTCTTCACTAGGAGTTTACCTACTTTACGAATCATAGGCGAGTTGTCCTTTTCGCGATACAAATGGCCTAAGCTGTAGCGAATGCTAGATGTCGGCTTGACCTCTGGAATAGGATTGCAGGTATCGAGAACAACGTTAACATAGTACTAGATTCCGCCAGATGGTAGTGGTTCGAAAAGGATGAAATACGAAATCAAGACGCCAACCCAAGGCCTGCTCTCCTTTTTATTTTGTCTTAGTTATCTCCCGAAGGGGGAGATGAGTTTCAAACACAGCAAGGCCCGCTCTAAAACACCAAAGACAAGTTATATCGTAGCCGCAGTAATCAGGGGATATGTCTTTAAACACTCTCCGTTGGATCAGACCTCGTATTGTGTTTTTGTACCAAGATGTCGTTACAAAGTATTAAGGATCGGGCTACAAGGCGCTTGGCGCCGAGCTATACTTTATTCTGCAACAGAGCCGATTAGATTTAGCTAGAGGGTGTACTAAAGCTGATATTCCAGGTTATTCTGGCCATGATTCACTTAGGCTCGTCTAGTTTATGATGCCCGAAACGAGCACTGATCATCATAAGGTCCGGGTAGAAACATCGGCTCTTCCACCGATCAACACAGCCGGTCCAACCTCCGATGCCCGCCATCGAATCCAAGGTGAACTGGATGATATGATGGAATTTTTTCTCGAAATCCATGGGACCTTTTGGAAACGAGTCCTTAGTTTTACAAGCTGAAAACCCCGAAACTTCGGACATCCCGAATGGTCCAAGCATGATAAACCCATGAGTACTCTGCTCTTTCCTTGGGGCTAGGAACAGCTATATCTTCGGAAGCAGAAATTATTTGTATCACAAACTGATGTTGATACTCACAATTGTTGCTTGGTACAAACATATCGAACCTGGTGTCAAGTAGCCCATTACCGGTACATATTCTGATCATATTCTACCAATCCTTTCTTGTTCCTGATATTGGACACGAGCCTCAGTGAGATAAGAGTGGTGCAAATCGAAACTTTTCGGCTAATCGTTTAGTTTCATTAGGTGGAACACTAGGCGCGAGATCTGTGGACAACTGCCGGACCGGTAATTTACTCTGGATTCCAAAACAAGCTGAACCTACCCCCTTGACGAAGTCTAAAGCTACAATGGCATCACAACTGTTCTTGCCCCTGTAGATTCGGGTCAACCGCTAGGTGCAATAGGAGCATCTCTTTATGACTAAAGATTCCTTAGTCTTATGGCGCTATGTTCGATACGAGGGATATCACGGCTGAGCTCATGTGTACTGGTAGAGCGGTAGCCCTGTAGTTCTCGTCGGCCATCACCGTTTGTCTCTCTCCGGTCCAGCATTATTGACCGAGAACAAGGTACTTTCATCATCACACTCCTGGCATCGCATGTTTTAAGCTTTCACTAAACCAACAGCCGGTAGTCCAAATACGACATCAGGGTTTCCGGGGACGTGTAACCGTCATGTCTGTCAGTGCTGTGCTGTCTTACTTGCGCGTCTGCAGTCTAAGACGCATCATGGCCTTGGCTAGTAGGCCAATTCAGAGATTTAGACAATTGCCATAGAAAAAGTATTTAAATGTAAACGCCTACCCATCCTACCTCTGACCATCATCATCGTCCAAGCCAGCTCATCATCTACCTCGCTCTATCATCACCATGAAGCTCTCCGTTACAGTCCTCGCCATCATGGGGTACGTTTTGGATCCAGCTTCGCAGAAAACTTTGCTGATTAATGTTACAGTGCCTCTTGTCACGCTCTCAACACTTGGTCGTACTGCCGTGGTGTCTCTCGGCATCTTGGCAAGTCCTTGTGCGCAAAGAAACACGGAAATTGGGTTAGTAGGGACTATATTCCTGTTGCAGCCAAGTCGCTTGCCAGTAACACCCATATGTATGTAAGTAATCACAATCAGATTGTCATATTCTTGAGCCTCGTCAACTGACTCCATCAGTGTATCATGTCAGACCGCAACCCAGCATGGACGGATGCTGAATGTGTCCGCGAATACGGCACCGGGTTTTGGTCTGTCAGTAAGTTATGATGCTCAAGGACCACTGAAGGCTTTGCTAAATGCTTATGATAGATATTCACGAGTAATCACCGTCAAAATCACTCGCGTCCTTTTACTTGTAAGGGGGCACAGGAGACCCGGCTCGTGGTAGATATTAGTGTCCTGATTGAGTTGATGACTATTATTCAACATGATAGTCGTCACATGTTGGCCTTTCTTATAGTTTTCTTCCCTAGTTTGTCAATAATGTTTTACACATGCGTCTATTGTCTTCATGCGTTTCAAGTGACTGACTTCGATGTTTACATATCATTTTTGCATTTCTATATGTCTTGATAATATATCCTGGAAGACACTCACGCGCGCGCGAATCCCATGTCGAAATCTACATGTAACGAAATGTTCTTGCGACCCACAACTTGACCTCTCAACCCTGATCTAAGGACTGTGATAAGCACATCGCATAATACCTCCCCCGTTGTTTCTGTAATTCTTCATGTGTCCCGATCTCGGCAATCTGGCCATTCTCAATAACGAATATAGTATCAGCATGTCGAATGGTGCTGAGTCGATGAGCAACGGCAATGGTTGTCCTGCTCGACGCCGCTTCATCGAGAGCTCGTTGCACCACCTGTTCGCTCTGAGTGTCCAAAGCCGACGTAGCTTCGTCAAGTAATAGTAGTCGCGGCTTTCGAATTAATGCTCTGGCTACTGCAATCCTTTGTCTTTGGCCGCCAGAAAACTGAAGACCTCTGGACCCGCAAGGCGTGTTGAGACCCTCGGGTAAAGAGACGACAAAGTCGAGAGCGTTGGCTTGGCGACACGCTTCATGTACTTCTTTCTCTGAAGGTTCATGGTCCAGTCCGATAGCAATGTTATCGCGGACGGAACCTGGGTACAAAGGCGGTTCTTGCTGTACCAGAGACATGTGTTGTCGGTACAAGACTGGGGACATGGTGGATACATCTTCGCCGTTCATTGTTATACGACCGGATGATGGGTCGTAAAAGCGCTCTATAAGCGAAATTATTGTGCTTTTTCCGCAGCCGGAAGGGCCAACAAATGCGGCATATGACCCAGAGTCGACTTTCATCGAGATGCCACGCAACACTCTTGTAGCATCCCGTTGGGGATACCTGAACTCGACCTTGTCGGCTCCAACAGACACTTCATCGCCTGATGGCCCTCTCCCCTGATTCTCCTCGGTCTCTTTAATGTTGGCCTCTATCGTCCGTAGCCAGAGGATGTAGTTGGCGCTCGACTTTGCCTTGGTGATGGAAGTGGTCCACGTAAAGAACTGCGCGGCTGCTTGGCTACCAAAGATGATGGAAATAAAAATGACAAAGAACTGCGTCACGTTGTATTCTCCGCTGGCAATCAGCCTGGATCCGTACCAGAAGCCCAGGGCGAGGACGAGAAAGTCGGCGGATTGGGAAAGGGAATAAGGGATAAGTGTCGGTACCTGTTGAGCGTTAACTTTGCTTCTTGAAAGACTTGAATTTCTTCTTACTTACCAGATTGCGGATTACTTTCTCAGTAATAAATTCCAGGCTCCTGGCATACTCTTCCATGGTAGCTCTCTCCAGCGTAAGGAGACTAACGGTCCGGATCGAAGTGACTGCCTCTGTAGCTAAGCTGGCGCTACTGGAAAACTGCTTTTCTGTTAACGCTTCGAGCTTTTGGTCCAGACGGATCCGAATGTAACCACTCCCCACGATGATAAATATGGCAGCAACAACGAGACTCAGACCAAGCTTCCATCCAAAAGCAATCCCTAGTACGCTGCTAGCTATCAGGTTGATCACCACGTTGACCATAAGACCTAAATTGGACGATAGCAACTCCTGCACCGCTGTCGGCGCTGAAGATAGTTTTGCAGTCAAGGATCCAGAGAAGTTCTCCGGGTAGTCGAAAAAGTCTTGGTCAAAAGACAGTACCCTTTCCACCATTTCTCGACGATACCGATATGTCAAGGTCTGGCCGATGGCATTTGTGGCAATCCCGACGAAGAAGTATCCCACCAGATTTCCAAGCGCCAGGACAAAGAACATGAGGGCGTAGAAGTTAGCCTGGCTCTGTGCTTCAGATCCTTGGAGTGTAAAGGTCCTGACGAGGCGAGAGAAGAGGACTGCTTGGCCGGGATACGTCCCGCTCAGGATGAGATATGACGCGCCAAGAACTGCATACCACGGGGAAAGATCTGGATGTTCCCTGAGCATGACAACGAGGCATTTGGCCAGTGAGTATCCCGCAGTGCCCTTTGTGAGATGCGATCTTTTGTTGTCCAATGCCTTTTGCAGTGCCTCGGAGTGTGCTACATGAGATGAGGCAACTGGCTGGAGTGTATCGTCCAATTCATCTTTGTGTATTCCTTTGTCCGAATTGGAATCATGGTCTTCCCTCTTCGACCCGAGGTCTTGTGCACGCACCATTGCCGCGTATAAACCATCTCGTTTCAGCAGCTCATGGTGACTGCCCTGCTCGACCACCTGTCCATTATTCATCACAGCAATGTTGTCGGCAGCCATGACCGTAGCAAGTTTATGTGCAATGATGAGAGTCGTTTTGTCCCGTGAGACAATATTCAATGCGTTCTGAACCACCTTCTCGGCCTGAGGATCCAGAGCACTTGTCGCCTCGTCGAACAGTAGAATTTCGGGCTTCGAGATAATGCTCCTTGCAATGCAGATCCTTTGCCGCTGGCCACCGCTTAGCATGCTACCGCGTTCCCCCAGATCCGTGTGATAACCGTTGGGAAGCTGTTCAATGAATCGGTGTGCGTCGGCAGATATACACGCCTCCCTGACCACTTCCATCTGTTCTGCTTCAGGGAGTTCCAGTTGCTCATTGACAAAACCTCGGGCAACATTCTGGAACACGGTTCCTTGGTAAAGCGTGGGCTCTTGTTGTACGAGTCTCATATTGCTCCGAAGCCAATGAGTGTTGTACTCGGATATATCACAACCATCGAGGAGAATCTGGCCAGATGAAGGCTGATACCATTTCTCTAACAAGCCTACCAGAGTTGACTTGCCACATCCGCTCGGCCCCACAAGAGCTGTAGTCTTTCCTGCGGGTATGCGGAGATTAAGGTTGTTAAGGACGTTCGCCGTAGGTCTCGCTGGATATGCGAATCTTAAATCGCGAAATTCGAGTTCTCCTGTGCAAGTAGATGATCTTTTCCCATCAGGAGACAGCGGATCAAGTAGGGATGGCTTATCGATGATGGAGAACAGCTCAGCTGCTGCAGACGAAGCATTTGTTATGGCGCTGATCTGCGGAATTATCAAGACGATAGAGGTTGCACCCAGTGTCACGCTAAGGACAACGGTAAAGACTGTGCCAACATTAGGAATATCTCCGCTCTGGAACAAGCGAAAGCCCTCCCAGAAAGCTAGTGCTGTTCCAGACAAGACAAAGAAGTTTTGACTTGAGAAGAGGACGCCGTAGATGAGAGATTTCTTTTTACCTTCCCTGTAAGCCTCTTGGAGGTACTCGTCGTACCATTTCACAATTTTTTTCTGCGCGCCAAAAGCGCAGATGGTTTTACTGGAGCCAAGGACATCTTGGACAAGGGCTGCTGCTCGAGAGTAGATCCGTACCTGTGCAGCACATTGGTGTGATTAGGTGTTGTGTTTTGAGACGTGTATTTACTTACAATACGTGCTTCTATGGGCGCGTCCAGGCCAACGCAGCCTCCTACGACGAGCAACATTGCCGGGATGACGCTCATTGTTATCAGAGCTAGCTTCCAATGGACAGCCAGTGCAACAACGTAAGCCGAGAAGAAGAGCGAGATACCCTGTATCAGAGTGTAAAGCTTCTCTGCAATACCTTGGTTGATGCGATGTCCGTCTGAGGTTTGAAGTCAGCGATAGTGGTCACTTTCATGATAGAGGGACATACTGGTCGTGACTTGTGTAGCGACAGCACCGTTACCCTGCATATCAAAATGCCAGATTTCTTGTCTCAGCAGACTGTTTAAGAAGGCCTTTCTCATGGCGTTTGTCGTTCTCACAGCTGCAGCACATATACAGAGCGTTGCCACATAGCCAATCACGAACCGTCCGACGAATAGATAGACAAAGTAGAGGACAAGATTGTTGACTTTATCTTGAAACTGCTGCGCATTTCCTTGACCAACGGCGTAATCATTCAGCGTACTTGTTGATGAGCCAAAGACAAGCGTCATCAAAGGGAGAGTGGCGCCAGACACAATAGCCCCGACGAAAGCAATTGTGTACAAGAGCCAGTCAAGGTGATCGGCATATCGAAAGATTCTCTGTGGAACATATAAGATGATGAGGCATTCAGGTTTTGTTTGTTGAGCTTACAAAGTATTCCCGCACGCTTCCGTTGTTTTCTTTCTTCTGATCGTCTCCAGACTCTTCGGGCGCGTGTTCAGCCTCAGCTTTTGGCGACATGGCGGAATATGATGCCAAGTATAGACACTATGCTGTGAAATGGATTCTGATATGGCTTCAGGCTGCAAGTCTATGAAGCCCTGATATTGCAAGGAGACTATTATAAGAGTAGTCCGGCTTCCACGGTGTCCGTGTGTGTTGGGCCGTGTGTTGGACTGGTGACTATTCGACCTTCATTCCAAACGCGGGGAACAAAGCGCATCCGGAACTAGGTAAAGGAAGAGGGTACCGCAGGCTTAGCACCCAACTCTGAACTTTATTCCATCACGATATCAAATATAAAAAGATGTGAGTCTCACCCTGCACAAGTTGTCTTAACAGGTATTATCAGTTCTCGTCGCTGACAATTGGGCCACATGGTACAGGGTAAGCTACGCGTCAGAAATCGATGACCATCAACAGTCGAGTGATCATCAGTCCAATCTTTCTCGGCACCCGTGGAAGTCGAGCAATGCCAAGAAGGAGGAGCGGAGATCCACCTCTAGCGCACTAACAGGGATGCACGCTTAAATCACGTATTGGTGTTACTGTGGTATCACTGGACATGACCTTGCATGATCGGCTTACATTCAGCTTACTCTGACGATTATAGAATAATTTGGTGGTCGCTTACTTGAAACAACGACAATTCATCTAGAAGAAGTGGGAAAGAAGCGGCCACGTCTAACCGTCCCGTGTCCAGTAGCCTCCCAAAGCGCCGCGAGTTGAAACACGCAAGCCTGGCCTGATACTAATCATTCCATGCGACATGTCCGATGAATGTCGAACAAGGAATGTCAGTAAAACGACTTGAGTGCAACATTCACATTGTATTTTCTATCCTATTTGAACAACCACAACGAGCTTGGTAGGTAAGGAAGATGATGATTTGGCTGAGATATGAGAACTTAATAGTAAAGAATTACTCAACATCTTTCCAGCCTCTGGCTCGAAATTACCAAACTAGTTCAAGTCTTGCTACTACATCGTCCAGTCGCCTCACTCACTTCCATCAAGCACCTTGTACATGTTACACGAAAGCCATCGCATCTTGAATTCAGTTTCCAAAAGACGACAATCAATCGACACATACTCTCGAAGAGTCTCCTTGTACGCTGCGTCGGATTCTGTCAGGACTGCGGTTCTTTCGATGGCTTGGGATATCTTGCAGAGGTGATTGGTCAACTCCTGGATCTCCTGAGTCGTCTCCAAAATCTTTTGGTTGTAGACCATAGGACTGTCGGCTTTGATATGCTCGAACATTGCCATAAATCTATCGACAATGTCACTATGCTGCTGTTCATCGGTGCCCCTAGAGCTGAAGGTAGCCGCATTTGAGTCTTCGTTGTTGATCTGTTGATTGCTCACGGCACCACAGCCGTCCGAGTTAGAATGACGCGGATTAGATGGAGCCATGGCGTTGGGGAATCGTTGACACAAGACTGTGTTGAAAGTTTCTGGGGAAAGTACCCCTTCAGAAGTGTATACGAGATGTGGTGGAATGAGCGAGAACCTGGTCCATCAAGTATTCGCAATCAACAACACATATTAGTATTGTATCTTTAAATTACTAGCCCCAGGAGACATTTTACCTGTTTCCAGCGGATAGCCACACGTTTCATGATGGGACGCAAACTCGTTTACAAATGTGATTACTTGGTTGGCGGGCAAAATACGTCCTCGCAAACCGTTCATGCACTATGGCTAGCTGCAGTCGTGGGGAATTATTTGGCGTTTCACTGTGGTAACTTTGGCCCCCAGCTTCTTACTCTTTGTTTTAAAAATGAAGCTAAAGCCAAATCACTGCTGCTCTCAGTCTCTCAGGCTGTTCCCATATTGAAATCCTCTATTGAACATAGAGAACCACTGATGTGGGTAGAGGTCAATCCTGCAGCATGTGCAGATCAGGCCATTGGGTGAAAACCAGCTAGAAGGGGTCACTGGAGCAACAATCAAATTAGAAAAATAGAGTACTTTTGTGATCATAACCCATTGATCCTCCAAACCATCCTCTAGCTCTGACAGTCCCGTCGCCGGGGGGCAACGTACTATGTTATATGTGCCTTTGGCCAGACACGAAAGTCAAATCAACTTCGTTGTCCAGGCAATGCCTAGCAACAAGTTTAATTCCCGGCGAGATAATCCTCAATGGCAGAGATTTGGCCTAGTACTGAGCTCCGGCTCGTGCCCCCCTGGGCAGACCTCCTCTCGACGCTCCTCTCAAAGTCGAAGACGTCAATAATGTCAGCCTCGAACTGGGGTGAGATCTGCTGAAGGTCCGGCAGCTCTAGTTCGGCGATGGAGACACCCTTCTCCTCTGCCGTGCGGACAACGGCGCCAGCGATGTGGTGCGTCTGCCGAAAGGGCACGCCTTTTAGGACTAGATAGTCGGCGACGTCGGTTGCGAGCATGTCGGCTGTTAAAGCGGCCTTCATCTTGCCGGAGTCGATCTGCAGCGTGCTCAGGATGCCGGCGGCGATTCGCAGGCAGTGTGAAACCGTCTTGATGCAGTCGAGGAGTGGCTCCACTGACTCTTGGAGGTCCTTGTTATACGCGGTCGGAAGGCTCTTGAGGGTGGAAAGGAAGCCCGATGCCTATCGACAGTCAGTCAGTTCAGGGCAAAGCCCTTTCATACCTAATATTCGGAGCTGAAAAAGGACGAACCTGCCCCATGACCCGGCCAGCCTTCCCCCGGATCAGCTCCAAGCTATCGGGGTTCTTCTTCTGAGGCATCAAACTACTACCGGTGCTGTAGGCGTCGGCAACACGGACGAAACTAAACTCGGCTGTTGACCAGATAATCAAGTCTTCGCTAAGACGACTAAGGTGCACCATTAGCAGGCTCGACCACTGCAGGATCTCGGCGACAAAGTCACGATCCGCGACCGCTGCTAGGCTGTTAGGGTGGACAGAGGAGAAGCCTAGGTCCTTGGTGAGAAAGGTGCGATTGATGCCAAAGGGGTTCCCCGCCAGGGCGCCAACACCGAGGGGACAGCAGTTGGTGCGGTCACGCACGCCGTGAAGCCGTTGCAGGTCGCCCATAAGGTACGTGGCATGAGAGAGTAACCAGTGGGAGAAGCGGACGGGCTGTGCACGCTGAAAGTGGGTATAGCCGGGCATCAGTACATCGATCTCTGCCTTGGCGCGGGCAGCACAAACGGCTAGGGCAGCGCGCAGTTGTTCAGACAGGTCATCGAGCTGGGCTCGCACCCAAAGGCGCATGTCGGTAGCGATCTGCTCGTTGCGGGAGCGGCCTGTATGAAGCTTGCCAGCAATGATCGGACCGATGAGCTCAGCCAGACGACGCTCGTTGGCCGTGTGGATGTCCTCATCAACAGCAGGATGGATGTTGAATTTGCCGTCAGCCCACTCCTTCTCGACAGCCTCGAGGCCCGTGGTGATCTCGCCGAGCTCCTCGTCGGTGAGCAGGTCAAGCTGCCGCAGTGCCTTGACATAGGTGATGGAGCCCCGGACATCAGCCTCGTGCAGCGCCTTGTCGAAGGGGAGCGACTCGTTGAAGGTAACCATGAGGTCGTTCATATTCTCTGGATGGTGATGCAGTTAGCATGCTTCGCCACGGGAGTCACGGCAGTACTGACCTGAGAAGCGACCGCCCCAGAGGAGCGTTGACGGGTTGGAAGCCATAGTAGATGGTAGTGGGTGATGGCGAAGAATATACAGATGGCCGAGCAGTCAGGTGGTGTATGTAATATCTATCTAGCTAAGTATGTAAGAATAAAAAAAATGTCTGAACGAAACCTGTCCGTGACTCACATCGCTGTGAATATCACATCGTGACTCAAGTCGCTGTCGGCGAATGGGAAAGTGAAACTTGTGGGGCGTTGGGTAACCATGGAAAAACTGTATGACGCATCGCATTAGCATTATATTGTCAGATAAATCCTTGACTGAATTCTAACTCCGATTACCCAAACCTTCACCTGTCTAACCTTTCACTCCCAGATCCCCTCAACACCCCAACGCCCCAATGCCCTTAGTTATATAGGGTCGAGAGAGCGAGCTTTGCGTGTACGAAGGCGTCGTGGCTGGCAGGATCAGGCTGGAAGTTAAGCAGCTACCCCTGTCAAAATTGCTGATTTGGAGGCGAGTTGACAAGCTGAAATATGGGCAGCACGATCTTGAATCCTTGTCTGGAGGCTTGTGTGAATCAGCAGAGTCGGACACCCAGGCATTTGTAAAAACCCTTGAAACTTGTGAAAATAAGCTTCGGGTTGCTCATCTGATATCTGATCAATTTGAGGGACGTTTGCATTGACGGAGCTATGCAATTTACGTAGCTTTGACTGAATCTCGATGATGGTCTCGACTAAATTCTCAACAGCGGTCAAGGTACTCGGGGCCACATTTACAGCCTGTTCAAGAACTGCAGTATGCTCATGCAGGAGACTTGGCGTCACCCGGCCCAGTTCCCTGTGCCTAAATTAGAAAAATGGGTGCCGCGGAAGAAAGTGGTTCTTGTTCGAGAGCGCTCAGCTCTAATGGACTGGTTTTGCATTGCTTCACACAACCCAGCGCTTTGGTAGCTACGTCAGAGGTGGCCGGATTAAGCTATCCGCGCTTCAAGAATGCCTCAAGCAACTGAAAGCTGGTTTCTGCAGACTTGGCTTGACGAGGAAGCCGAACAAGAGCGTCGTTGAGGTTATTGAGGCTGTTGAGATAGGACATGATACCAGAGGATACCTTCATCCCAGAAGTAAAATGGTGAGGGCGAGCTCTGCCATGGCGAAGAGCGTTTACAAAGTCAAGAGAGATGGAAGAGTCAGAAGAGATGAAAGAGGGAAGAGGGGGGAAAGCATGTTGGAAGGATTCTGTGACCGTGGCTGAGGCGAAGTACAGAATAAGTCTGTCAGTAATATTCCGCTACGTGTATGCATAGGCCAGACCATCAGCTTCACCACAAGGCAGATTGGGCATTTGTACAGCCACTCAATGTAATTCTCACTCAAAAAGCCACGCCAACCTATAGCTATCTATATATCCTTACATAATATCTAGCCAGACTCATGAAGTGTGTGCATCAAATTCGACAGCCAACTGACACAGCCATCTAAGAATAGTCCGGGGGATCATCTGGGAAGTAGCTGTCCCAGGCCTCTTTATCTTCTTCAGAGGTACACTGATAGCTAATCCAAGCATCAAGCGCCATCCATGCATAGTTATCTGCGTTGGACTCGGCCTTTCCGGGCTGATTGTCTTGGTCTGGGTCGTTAAGACCATGGGCACGCTCTGGATCGTAGGCTGCTCCGCCGTCGTTGTTTTGCTGGTCAACGATCTGTTCGCCCAGCGCCGAATCTGGCCCAACAGTGCTGTAGTGAAGGGTCTCGTGCAGTGCAATACGTGAGAAGGTATCCATCTTGGTGCTGGGGTACGTATCAAGAGAGCCACAGTCAATGTCTGGGCCGCTCGTCGGGCGATCGTAGGCGATGTCGCAGAAATGAATCTTCTCGCGCTGATCGCCGTCTTCGTCCGTGACAGTATAAGCCAGTGTTCCCTCATTCTCACAAGTATTTCCAGTGCTTCCTCCAAAGTCTAGAGTTCGTGTAAGCAAACTGTGTTACTACCCAGTAAAAAGTAGGTTATGTGACTTACCCTTGTTGTCGACAATCATCGTCCCGACGATCTTTCCAATCCTACCTTCGCTGCTGCTCTGTCCAGCAATCTTCATCAGAACATCATTGACCTTAGTGTTTGTATCATCTTCAATTTCGAAGAACACATCATAGACAACATTGATTGATGTCATGCTGTCAGTGGCAGCCGATGCTCCCCAGGAAGAAACGGCACGAAGCTCGCCAATGCAGATGACATCGTGAAGCTTCTGAAGATAAGCTTTGTCTGCGTCGTTCTCTGGGTCAAAGTTCAGATACTGCCACTCATTGCCACATGCCTCGCCAAGTGGGAAGCTGGACGGAGTTGGGTCTTGACGAGCAACTTTGGAAGGGCCTAGTGGTTTAGCATTCGCAGCAGCGATGGACAAAGCTGCGAGGAGAACCTTTGACAAAGACATGATTTAAGGTTGAGTAAGTAATAGAGTCGATGGAAGTTGTGGACTGTTGCTGTCATGTCTTTCAAAGGAGGGTATCAGCGTACAATTTATATAAAATCATCAGACAGAGAGTCTCAAACAGTTCTTTACTCAAAAGAGTTGGGAGCTCCTAACCTAGAAATTTAGGTTGCATTCTCAGCCTGCTCCTGATTCTAGATTACTGATACAATCCGCATAACTGAAGTCCGGTCCTGGTACGTTCGCATGCTCACGATCTCGATGTCGGAGTGAGATTGGAACTGGCTGGGCTATGCTAACCTTGACTTCTACGCTTCTTCCATGTTCGCTCAAGGCCCTTCTGTCCCTATTGGTTACTCTCTCCGATGTCTCAGTATGCAGCCGGAGCAAAATTAGTGCATCATTGTAACCTTTGTTCTCGTGGTCTGACCAGCCAGCCTGGTTAGGAAGCTCATTCTCTTAACATGGCATGCTGCTGACAGATGGGAAGCTTGGCTGACAATCTCATTCTCATTTTGATAGCTATTGTAACTTCATTGTAGCTTCAACGACCGATTAAGGATTGGGGTAGGATTTGCAGTTCCTGGAGCTGTGGGTCATGGCTGTCAGCTGAGACGCACGAGACCATCCTTCTAATATGGAAATAGCCAGGTTACAGCCTTATGTTGAGTAAACCAATCGTCATAATAACGCTCCTATGCTTACACATGATGCAGGCTTACTTCAAGACACTGCCTTACAGCTCCTCTTGGCAGCTTACGGATCACGAGATATCAACTAGGCTATAGCCGCCGCTATGACGTAAGTTCCTCATGTGCCAAACACTGCCTTCAAAAGGTCCTGCCTGATGACTGTAACCCTATCTTCTCACAGTTCTCAACTTTTCAACTGCAAGCCAGAGGCCACGCAACTTACTATGACTGAGCTGAAAATTCATACTGTCATCAACAGTAGATACCAGGTTTTTGACCTGTCAGGCAATCTACCATTCAGCATCGTCTTTGGTCTTTGTCGCCGCTCATCAGACGACATTGACCCCCGAGACTTACGCTTGAGCACGAAGAACTCCATTCTCGATGTTACTTATGCGCTCTCTCACAAGCTGCTCACGTTGCGTGAGTACGATATAGAAAGCAAGCGGGACACAGAAGTCAAAGTTGGCCAACTCAACACCACGAGTACCACAGAGGAGTCCTATGTGACTCTCCCTTCACCAGTTGGGAGAACAGCAAACTGGAAAAAATCTCTGTCAACCTATAAATACCACGTCGACCCTAACAGCGAACTTGCATCGTTACTCAAACCAGGGAAGAAGTATTCCATCCAAAACAAAGCAGGAGGAGACTTAGGAGGAGAGCCACCAATATTTCTTGATGAGAACGGAAGGCCCTCATCGCCAGTCGAGAAGCGCAAGCTGGTCAGTGACCGAGCAGACGGCCGGGCTACATTCCAGGTAATATCGTCTCTACCCTGGCCTCCAAAGATACAAACTCGAATGCAGCGCTGTAAGAGTGAAGGGGTCGTCAACAGCAATGACACGGAAGCCAACGCTACGCAGCTCGAGATTACAGTAACAAACACTGGGACTGAGTCTATAACTGTTCAAACCCGCAGTCGGCAGTCTTTTCTCATTCCATGGGGTCCCATGCAGCCAGAGGATGACCTTCCAGCCCAAGACCCCCGTCCTCGTATCATTGATACAAAAACACCAGCACCCGCCGCAACGATCCAAGTCATTGACATGGTCACAAACGCCATCGTGCGCGAAACAACCAAGCCAGGCCCATGCGGTCTATATCAACAGCACGACCCCCGCCTAAAGTTAGACATTCTGACTACCCTCCGGCCGGGTGAACCACTTGTCAGACATGTGGATGTTAGCAGTCGATTGTCCCAGTTGCCAGACGGGAAATATGGTCTTCGGATGGAACCACGGGGTATGTGGTGGTGTATTGGCGATTGCAAGGACTTCGCGGCAGGGGGCGAAGATCGCGTGCCTCATGATTTGTTCAAGACTATGATCCCACCATTGATGTTAGAGTGTAAAGATGCTGTGGAGGTTCAGGTCGACAATGGAGCTTCCAAGTAGTCAACTATATCAACAATTCACAGCAGTATATAGTCACTACGCAAGAAGGTAAGCATAATAAGGTTCTATAGTCGCCGTTGGTTGGCATTGTCTATCTATACTTCTCTCTCTTGATCATCACCAAATGGCCAGTCGGGCTGACGCACCATTCCCATGACAATCCCTGGTTTATCAGAGCCAATACCCAGATGCGTCTCTAGTCCCAAGCGCCATATACCGGCATAGAGGTGACGAGCTTGAAATATGAACATAGACCCAATAAGATGAAACTTGTCCGGCTCTGGCCCTTTGTTATCTGCAACCTCGTGACGGACTACATCATACCAGTGATGATCCACAAGTTTCTGGATAACGGCTGCATCCTGATGAGGTCGTAGGACGTCCGGTTTGGCGAGCTGCTCAAGACGTGCAAGCCAGTCCTCTTGTGTAAGATTTCGACCGAGCTTGATACCATTGCCCATTCCATCTCGGCAAGGCTTATATATGTAAGCATTTCTGACCTTCGGGTCAGCAATAGAGTCGCTTAACAGTTTCTGAATGGCCGTGGAGCCAGGATTCAATGTTTCGACGATGCCCGCAGCCACAATATCTGCTTCGTCAGCGGTCATGATGCCACGAGACACCATGCCTGGGAGTTCCTCTGGCACAATACCCAGGAGTCGCTTATCATGGACTATAAAGACAGTTCGGAGATCATTGAGAGGCGTAAGTGACAAGTGACGGGCAACGGCCGGGTCCAATTCTGCCCACTCCTCTTGCAGCATCTCTAGGAACCACTGCGTCAGGTGAACGTTGGTACATCGACTCCAGAGTGTATACCCGGTCGGCGAAGATTCATCCGGGCGTAACTCGAGATCTTTGGGGCTAACAGCTACGATTGGCTGTCTCCCACGCAAAGTCTGAGAAGTCGAGAGAAGGTTTGCATCGGCCCCAGGCCATTTTTCCCGAATGGCGAACAACGGCTTGTTCGGGTCAAACAAGCCCATTATATGGTTATAGGACTCCTAGACGATCACACTGGCATTAGTCTATCACTTGGTTCTCTCAGGACGTAGGAGTGATATATACCTCCATACTGTTTAGCGTTTCAAGACCACCTGTGTGAGAATTAATTTCATTGAGCCCATTACCGATCAGACCAGAGCCTATAACAGCATTGAGAGGCAATCTTCCGTTGATTTCGCAAATGAACGGCGCTTCCTCGTCCGTTCCATCCGAGTCGCGTCCAAATAGCAGATCACTGCGCCAGAAGCCAGCATGCTCCGTATAGTCCGGCACATATCCAGACCCAACAACCCATCTGAGCAACTCTTCTTCTGCAGGATCAAGAGGCATGCGCTCTGGAAATCGGGAATCGTTGTCAGAGAACCATCGGTTTACGATGTCGATAAAGGCGCGGTTCAACAGGCTATGCAGTTTCTTGAGTCGTGTGTAAACATCAGGGGACACTGCAATAGCAAGTGGTGACATGCGCTCCATTATACCAAACGCCAACTCGGCGCCTTTTGCTTCGGCGGCTAGTCTCTTGCGAAATGTGGTGAGTTCTTCGGCACGGCGGGTGAGATTGCTGGAGTATGCAGGCATGATGCGTCTCTCTTCTATGCTGCGAGAGACCGAAACCTGCACGAGCCCTGGGCGTTTTACTGTCATTGCTGTTATAAATGGTCCGTGATGGAGCAGGATACGTGGTAGACTAGGATTTCAGGATGATGGGCCTCAGGATTTGCATTGAGAAATGTCTCAGCTTTATACCTGCTCGTTTCGCTCTCTTGGTAAGCACGCCACACACCAATATTGGTCGAGAATCAAGATGTTAAGGTGGTGAGATTTTAGTATGTAAGCAGTAGATAATTTGATGCCTTGTTCTGTGGTTTCGTGGGATTCACGCGAAGGATTGAAGTCTGCAGTCAGACAGCACCGTGTACCCAAGCATGATTGGGTTATCTACCTGGATACGACCAGATAGTAACACGGCCAGCGTTTTATATAAATTCTGTTAAGCGACTGCTTTCAATAACTGATAACTAGTCCAGTGTATGAAACTTGAGTAGGTTAGGTTCCAGAATACGAGAATACAATTCATGTCTTACCCAGGCTTTTGTTACCAGCAGGTATCAAGACTCTTCATGGAATCTTGGATACATATAAGCATACTTTAGAATTAGCTTAGCGCCGGCGAGTTTCCCGAACTGCCTAAATTCAATAATCCGCCAATCGGTCGCTTTACAGTCCGAGGCACGTTTCTGGTGTATTGACAAGGGTCGCGTACGATAAGAACAAGCATTTTGCATGGTAACTGCGCAGATGCCTTGGTCTCTCATCTTGTGAATCTGGTATCTCTTTCTTCTTGATCATGAAGTTCCCGACCCAATACCTCCCTCTGGCAGCTGGCCTGTCCCAAGCCCTTGCTAACCCAGTAGCTTCAACAGCTGGCAAAACTTCGAAAAACTTTGTTGTGTTGTATGTCAAGTCACTATTGTAATAGTGTGGTTTGACTCACATCAATAGTGGTGATTCTTACTCAACCGTCGGCTTCTGGCCTGGAGGCCAACTACCCTCTGCTGCCAACCCAATCGGTAACCCCAGTTTACCTGGCCAGACAACGTCTGGAGGACTGAACTGGGTGGGCTATGCTACTACCACACTTAACACGTCACTCGTCCTCACGTATGACTTTGCCTCCAGTGGTGCCACCATCGATAAAGACATCGTCGACTCGTGGGCGCAGTACTCTTTTGAAGAGCAAGTAGCGCTATATAAACAATACGTCGCGCCAAAAATTAGTAAATCTGACACGCTTGTCTCTATCTGGATCGGAATTAATGATCTTGGTGAACCTTACTGGCGGAAAGCTGAGGCTCCAATCGCCAAGTCCATGGACCGCTATTTTGAGCTTTTGCAAGATCTCGTCAACCTCGGCTTGACCAAATTCGTTTTGGTTAATGTCCCAAGTTCGTTCAGTACCTAAAGATCTTTTCAAGCTTCACTAACGCCGTTCTAGAATTCTCCGACCAGATTCCTAGGATGATGGGTCAGCCCGAAGCTGATCTGAACCGTCTGCGAGCAAATATCAAAACCTATAACGAGCGCCTAAATGCTCGCGCCGCTAGCTTTGCTTCTTCTCACCCCGACATCAAGATTCAGGTTCTTGACCCTAACCCGTCGTTCGAGAAAGTCATCAAGAACTATGCTGCGTATGGAGCTAAGGATGCCACCTGTTTTGGCTCAAGCAACTGTCTCTGGACTGATGACTATCACGCTGGTGGAGCAATTCACAAGTTGTTGGCCCAGACATTTGTCAAGGCAGTTGTTAAGGTGTTTACGTTCTGAATTAGAAGAAATTTTCTTGCTTTTCATGACAATAAATGTATTTTGAAGTACATCTTGGTATGGATTTATACGTTTTTAAAAAAGCTTAAATTATATTATCAAATCAGCCAGCGGAGCATGAAAGCACAATGCATTCCAGGCCCTCCTCACATGCGATGAGCAAGTGCGCACTGAACAAAGCTATCTTGACCCCATTTAACCAGTTCCTTGTTCAACAGGGAATATTTCACAGCTAGCTCGTATGGGAAACAACATCTGTTGGCCTTGTTGGATATTCCAAGCCTGATGTTGCCCGGGTTGGGTTCTCGTTTGTGATACGCACCAGAACCTGGGAGGGCGTTTTGTCATGTAATGGATCAATCTGGATATAAAATTGGTGTAGGGCGATGTACTAAGCTCGAGCATTGGGATATGACCATAAGAAACTGCGTCACCTCGTTAGTACCATTAGCCAAGCTCGAAATAGATTAACATAGTTCAAAAATGCTGCAATCTCCTGAGACAAATAAAACTCGACTTTCCACAGAGCATTAGGCGTCCTGTTACGGGATATGAGAGAGACAAAGCTGAGGCGTGTAGTCGGATAGCGGTACCAACCCCCCGTTTGCCTGGCGTTGCAGACGTCTTTGACCCGTCGGATCGTCAAACGGCCCAAGTGCCTCGACTGGGAACAGCCAGAACCCGGCGACTGGCATAGGCGTGCTCTCTAGTACCTCTCTGACGGCCAATTCGGGGTTCTTGTGTCTCTTGAACTTCCTTTGCAGCGTGGCAAGTCGCTGCTCAGCCTCTCATCTCACCCATCCAGTAACGTCGTCCCAGTCGGTAAGTTCCGGCTTGCAGCCCTGATAGGTAACCATGAATTGGTAGTCAACTTCATGGTCGAACTGTATGTTCCAAGCCTTGGCAAAGTTAAACCAGCGGCGTATGTGACAGCCTGGGTCTCCGAAACTTAGAAACACCGCCTCCAAGTACTGCCGCATAGGTCTTGGATCTTGTGGCAGCCGATAGAAGGTGGGAACACGAGCCATAATAGGTCTTGAGTAGTATATATGGGTCGAGGGATCTGGAGAGGACGGATGAGGGCACAGAAAAGATCCGGTACCCTCCCCTTTGAAAAGGAATATAACCCTTTCTAGTCGGCAGATGACTTGTTGTAGTAGTGGCAGGTTTGGCATTGGGTAGTGGGGATGAAATGTCCAGGCATTGGTGGCATTGTAGGACAGATTTACCAGGCCGACATGCCGTCTATCGTTGGCCCAGACGTCCTGTGCAAAGCTGGGAAACCGATCTGAGTCCTCAAGGTGCACAATATCGAGTTCAGGATTCAGGTATAAAACAACCTCATCCTTTCGGTCATCATAACGATATATGCAAGGTAACTGCACGCTGTAAAATCTCATCGCCGTTTCACGAGACTCCAAGTTGACGCGGAAGAGCTTACTCAATGCCCAGCGTTCCTCCAAGGACAATCTGGTATTGGCTACCACGTGTTATTGGTGGATTCAATCTGACATAAAGGAGACGCTCGCAAGTAATTGCAAACTCCCATATCTTCTATCAAAGCTCACTGGGAAGGTCTCTGAATTGGGAAAAGTTCAGGGTATTGACTGGTGAAGGGTTAAGAGTTAAAAGCGCGAGTCCATGGTGGAAAATGTCATTTTATAATGATATGTCGAATGTGTGCTAGCTTTTACAGAGAGATAAAATGTGATAAGTTCGAGACACACAATCTTTATAGTGACCGAGTTTGAGGCTATTTCGAAATGTGCGCAACATGCATTAAGACACTAACGATGAAGCCTATTTGCATTCACTATACTTATAATAGATTATGCACTCAATTTAATGTTAATTAACTCAATGAAACCTTCACTCGTGTCGCACAAAAACACCTTAATACACCCTACTAGAAAAGTTACAGTTCCATCAGTCGATCGCGCAGAAAAAGACTGAGGCATTAAAATGAAAGAAGGCATCAAATTTTGCAAGAGGAATTAAAAGAGTTTGAGCGACTATTAATTAAATAAAGGGAGCCGATTAAACCAGACTCTATGCCAGACCAAAACGTTAAACTAAACCCAATCATTACACGCGTCTATACCATATCGCCTTCTATTAACTCGATCACACTCTCCCCCCTTAATGGCTCATAAAAGCGCTCGTCTTTACCCACTCCTGCACTGTCTTTGCTCCAGGATTCAGCTGTCGAATCTTGGTCAAATCAGCATTATAACCCTCGTCTCTGAACCAGTTGACCATGATTCCAAGCTCAGAAACACCATGCTTTAGAGCCTTTCCAAGCAAGCTGAATGTTGTTCCTGCAGCGTTTCCTGTCGCCTGTTCAAAAGCTTCGCTGAGTTGAGAAAAGGTCAGCTCGTCACCAGCCAAGCTGATGGCTTTCTGGTTCCAAGCTTTGGGATCGGTGAAGGCCTCGGCTGCAAAGAAACCGATATCCTCAGTTGCAGTCCATTGCAGTGGCTTGTCTTTGAGAGTGTCGCGGATCATTGTGAGAAAGACCTTTGTTGCGAAACCAGGTTCTAGGTTCTCCATGAAGGCTGTAGGTCGTAGAATGGTCCATCCCATGGTGCTCTTTCCGTTGGTAGTTGAGTCACGAAGATGATGTTCAATCTCGTATTTGGTCTTGAAATGCGGCACAACTGTCGCATCCTTCCAAGACTTCTCATCACCACCGCGATCGACACTGCTGTACACAAAGTGCTGTACACCCGACTTGATAGCTTCGTCGATGAGGCCCTTTCCTTGTCGCACCTCGCCTTCTAGGGTGACGCCTTTGCCCATGGACAATTGAAGAGAGTAGACTCCCCAAATTGGGACAGTTCCAGCAGCCTGCTTAGCAGCATCGAACAGGGCGGGAATTGAACCTAGGTCACTCTCGATGAGTCTGATGTTTGGCGACTTGGAGGCAAGTCGCTTTGCGCCGGCTGATTCCTTGTTGCGAGTTACAGCGAGGAGGAGAAAGTCTGAAGGCTGTTTTGCGACCAGGGCATTGATGACGGCGCTGCCTTGCTTGCCAGTAGCACCGGTGATGAGAAGGGCGCGAGACATGATGAGCGATAGATTGGTGGTAGTGAGATGTAGGTTGATATGGTTATGGGTGGTGTTTGTTGCAGTTGAGATGAGTTACAAGTGAGGAGTTGATGTGTATGTGTTAGTGTTGTGGTTGATGTATTGATGAGAATGAGTTGATTTCTTTTGATCCATCCTAATCTATATATATTCAAATCTTCCACTCTGTTTTAGTAGCCAATCTGGAGACGAGACATGACTTCTAACCAACTTCTTGGGTCACCGGGGTTCCATAGTTTCTCGAAGTCGGCTTTGTCATAACGCCTGTCACTCGGGAATGGTTCAAACACCGACGGCCGGGTGTAGGCATCCATTGGTCAGCTAGAGTGGGTCTACATTGTCTGAGCCCGAGTTGGTTGTTGATTACTGTGTTCCTCTAGCGTGTTCTACCTGGCTTAATGTGGTAGCGGCAGCACAAACCGAAGTAGTTTCTGATAACTTCATCCTTAACACTCTATGCCACCGGCAAATGCCAAGACTTCCGAAATTGTAAGCCGCATGTTACAACATCGGCAAGAAACCAATCAGAAGCTCGCTTTTTCTTAGTCTATCCGTCTCGGGTATCATTGTACAACTAGCTTCCAATTTCACATCATCATATTGCTGGCATTCGAGTAATAATGTCCCGATGCTGTGCCACATTTGCTTATCCAGTTGTCGTAGTAAGATGCTTCGGAAAGCTGAGATTATCTCAAGCAAGACATGAATATATAATAGCCCAAAGCCACCCATTAGTCCACATCTATTCCAAGCCAAACACAGTCAAATATTATCATCAAGACACCTACCTCGGTCCAGAATAATTTTCCAACACTCGACCATACCATTTCTAAATATCTCAACATGCCTCACCTCGCAGCTGTTGTCCCCGCCGCCAAGGCTCCTCTTGAAGTTCGAGAGGTCGAAACACCCCAACCTGGACCTCATGAACTTCTCGTCAAGAACGAGATCATCGCCATCCAGCCCATCGATGCCAAGATTGCCAAGGTAGCCATGCTTCCTCTTCCATACCCTGCTATCCTCGGCAGCTCCTTTGCTGGCACCGTCGAAAGAGTCGGCGCTGAAGTCACTGGCTTTGAGGTTGGTGACAAGGTCGTCGGTATGAAGACTGCTGGAGCTGTCGCGGACAAATACAGTGCCTTTCAAGAGTACTCCGTCTCCAGTGCAGTTACTACTACGAAAGTAACTGATGATGCTACGATGGATCTCGCTGTTTGTTTGGTTGGTAACTTGCCAACCATCCCCGCTCTCTTCAACGCAACCTTGCAACTGGAGCGACCTGTCCCCGGCGTCAAGGCCCTGGATCAAGCGAAGCGCGTTTTGGTATACGGTGGAACGTCTAGTATTGGTAGTCTTGCAGTTCAGTACCTTACGCAAGCGGGCTACGAAGTCGTCACCACAACTTCGCCTCTGCACGAGGACTTCGTATCCAAGCTCGGTGCTTCACGAGTCATCAATCACAAACAGTCCTTCGAAGCAACACTCAAGGAGCTCGTTGAGGCGGGTCCTTATGACCTTGTTCTCGATACGATCTCTACAGCTGAGACAGTAAAGCTTAATGCTGAGGTCGTTGCGGCACAGGGAGGAGATTCTGTCTACACACTTCAGCCGCCTTTTGCTCCAGAGACTTTGCCTGCTGGCGTCACTCACAAGTTTGAAGGCTGGTCTCTCTTATTGGGCAAGGAAGAGCATGCTGAGCTATTGGGATGGACTTTTGGAACATACTTTCCGCAGGCTCTTGCTAAGGGTCGTCTTATCTCGGTTCCCGCCAGGAGGGTCCCCGGTGGGCTTAGGGGAATCAATGATGCGTTGGATCTTCTCTTCCCCAAGGGTGTTAGCGGTGAGAAGGTGGTCGTGGATCTTCGGAATTAGTCAGGATGGATGAGGGCTTTCTGTGATGCTGTTACTTAATCATAGATAGGTAATGGCCAGAATTAATTAGCAATCGAAGAGGTGCCCGCTGTGAATAGCAGCTTGAATGAACAATTTACTGGTGCTATCATCCAGTGCTACTAGGGCATGAGGACTCTGACTTATAGAACCAGTGGCAGTAAGCCCACGCAAAACCGTTAGTGTTAACTCGCACAAGCTGCTGCGGGATGCTGACCGAGCCAAGTTCTGAGCATTCGCCCAACATATTCGGGGACAAGCGATAACAGCGATAGGCAATTTACTCAGCGAGACTGCAAGCGCAGTGGATGTAAATTACGCTGGTTTACTCTTGTTTAGCTAAGCTAGTTTTAGTTTAACGTGCATGATAAGCGAGTGCTCCAGACAAGCGAGTGCTCCACCAATCTATACCTAAAGACTCAAAAAGAGTAATAAAAACACCATAACCTATCCGATTAATTAAAATTAATTATAATCCTATTCCCTACTGACCTCAATTGCCTCCTGACAGGTTCTTACAGTATGCCCGGTCTTTCCGCAAATACTACATTGCCGAGGCTTTGATCCTTGTGACCTTCTGCGACCACCTCTTGAGGATTCAGCTGTTATCTGCGCATCAATATCTATCTGTTCAATTGCTTGTGATGCTTCCCCTATAGTTAAAGGCCCTTCTTTCTGTACCTTAGTCCTTTTTCCCCTCCGGCGTCGCCCTACTGTCTTATTTTGTTGTTCAAGTTGTTGATTCCTATCATATAGTAAGACCATCTTATCCATAAGAACAGTTGTTGCCTTCTCAAAATGCTTTACGGCTTCAATTATTGACTCAGGGGAGCTGCTCTTATGATTTCTAATCCTTCCTTGCAGATACTTGGAATGCGATTGGGCCTCTAGCACTGTCTTTGGGGTCCTTGCAGTCCAAGGGGTCGATGGTATCGTGACCTCTACGGGAGGCGTCGGAGTCCGTAGCTGCACATCAAGCTTCGAGATAACATTTTCTAGGTCAAAGGGAGCAAGCCCAGCTCCTCGGAAACCTCCCTTGATATTGCTTTCTGTAATAGCAGCTTGGTGGGCGGTGTGAAAGGCAGGAAAGAACTCAGTCTTGGAAATGTAGGTTATAGAGCATCTAATCAGATGCTCTATTTGTCGACTATATGCCTTTTTCAGCGGCCTAAAGCATCCTACGTCAAGAGGCTGAAGTAGATGAGAGGCATGAGCAGGCATACAGAGCGTGATAATCTTGTTCTCCTTGCAATATTCCTCGAATTCGACGGAGTGGTGACTTTCGTGACCATCAAGGATCAAGAGGCGATAGCGACTGTTCGTTCGCTTAGCTATAGCCCGATCAAAGTGCTTTAGCCACTCGAGACCCAGATTATTATTAGTCCATCCATTTTCGCTCAATGCAATAACCCAATCGCCGGGGAGGTCGCATTCTTGGTACCAATTTATAAGATGATCCTTGCCTGCACCAATGATGAATGGTGGGATCGATTGACCTTCCGTATTAATCCCCTCGATTACAGTAATCCATTCGCGGTTTCCAGGCTGTATTTGCTTTAGTCTTCCTTGCCTGTGGGAGCCTATGATGACTATTCCGGGCTCAATTACGCCCATTATAAAGCCGGTCTCATTAAAGT
>JABFFF010000146.1:28440-73332 GCA_013623665.1 Fusarium sublunatum
TATATTCTCTATAAGGCGAAACTAGCCACAAATAATAGTCAGATCTTTGCATTTAGCTCTCTGATAGTTATATCTGCGAAATTTATGTGTCTTTAGCTCTGGTTGTCGCTTGATGAAGTTATGAGCCTAGCGCTTGCCGACAGGTGGCGCGCCGCGGTTAGCACGCAAAGAATTCGCAATATCTTCCACATATAATAGTCGCGAGGGAAATCCTCGCGAATCTAGGTCAAGGATAAATTAGACTATTATATCCTCTTCCTAATTAGATAATAACCGTGACTTTATGAGAGTATTACGCTTTGAAAGAATGCCATGCCGGCGGCGACTTAAGGTAAAGCGGTCAATATAATATATAGCTGCGGCCTTTCGAAGACTTAATTTTGGGTCATTCTGGAGGGCCTAAAGGGCAAGAATAATCTTAGCTTCATTTGAAGACTCTGGCATATTAGGTTGTTGAGAAATATCTGATTGAATAGTGATAGTGTAGGTTGAGGGATTTTTGGAGCACTCGCTTGTCTGGAGCACTCGCTTATCATGCACGTTAACTAACGTGGCGACGCAGTGTCTTGCTTTAACAAAGAACACAGTTTATCGTTTAGCCAAGCATGTTTTCGTCTTATGTCTTGCATTCAGCTATCACAGGCAGAGGCTGTTTTGTTCATCATATGAATATCGAAGCCTCTTCGTATCATAGCTTTGCAAATGCAGAATAAAGGCTGATGTATCCATCCCTCATTGGTCTCAACTCCAATCCTCCAAGAGATGTAGCAACGCTCCTCCACCCGTCATTTCGCAGTAGTGTCCTGTGCATGGATTTTTAAACATTGAATGACTGCTCCCATGTCGCGAAGCCTCTCCAGCAGGTTCTCGGGCTCCTTGCTGTTTGATCGAACGATGGTAAGCCCACCATTTGTTTCAGTCGTATACTACCCCTTCCCATAAATTGCCTCTAGGGCATCCGAGAGTTTCCCCAAATGGGGAACCTCGGTTTTGTAGATGAGATGTATATTGCTGGTTGCTTCGCTCATGACGAAAGCTTGTGTTTTTTCTTGGCTTATTGGTCTCGATTTGAATATTGTGAGCGTATTCGATTTCGACGGATGGTCAAACCCGTTTGAGAGATTGAAGTAGAAGGAGTAGGCGATCTGTAGAATTTATACCTTGAGCGAGGATTGCACTGTGAGCCAAAGATAGATACATATAGCCTATAGTTTGATTCAAAGCTATAGGCTTACCACGGTTCTTGCTAGTAAAAGTCATCAGACGCGATCATGTCCGACGCGAAAACCATACATTCCACGATGATGAGCTTGCTGAAAGAGGACGTATTGGTAGTACCAGAAGCCTATCACGGTTCAGAAAATTGTGCGCTCACAGTATACTGAGTATGTACTGAGGAAACACGAACAATGTAAGGGCTGACTGGTGTCAGAACCGAGTTCTTCCAGGTATCGTTGGGTAACATGCAAGCCTCATGTAAATGTCGTCGTTCGATTGATATTAATAACTGACCAACGATAATATCAGCTTGTTAAAAAAAAGTACTCGCATTACGGTTCAGTAGTATCAGCATGAGAAGCCTTCAGATCAAGTGAGCTCAAGAAAGTGGACCAAATAACCTACGTCGATATCGTACATCACAGAGAATATCATCTATTCCGGATTCCGGCCGATCGTCCACCGCATCTCCATTCCCACTCTCGTGGTACCGTCCTTGGCCTCAGTCTCCAACTGATCACAAAGCTGTTGGACATCTTGGTGGGACTTGATCCATTCGAACCCGCCGAGAGTGGCAATGCCATTGAGGGATTGACAGGCGTAATTGAGAGCAACAGCACGCATGGCTTCCTCCACCTCGGGGGACTCACTGAAGCTGCTAAAATCTCGGTACCAGCACTCGACGTAGCCAGCCTCTTTCAACTGTCCCTCGAGGCGCATCGGGCTCCTGTAGAATCGACAGTGAGTCTCTTCTATACAAGGTAAGCGGGGGTTTCTTACTTCACATCACGGCCGGAAGCCATTCGTCTGCTTTAAGCGAGCCCATCAAAAGCCGCACGTGCACCAGATCATATAGACCCAGCACTTCCTGGAGAAAAGGCTTCAACACGTTTCCATAGGAGAGCTTGACATTGGGTGGCAGATCATCTGGGGAGAGAAATTTTGTCTCGTCAATGTCGTAGCCATCATGGCGGGCATCGCCAGAAAGTCTGTTGGCAAAGTCTTGTAGCCAAATACCCGTGCCAGTTGCGACGTCGGCGACTGCGGGGGCGTGGTTGAGGGAGTCAAGGTAAGACTGGATGTTTTCGGGGATTATTGACTTGGTCAATCTCAAAAAGGCCTCGTGTTGGTACGAAAGGCGGTTTTCCTCGACACCCTTTTCGCCATTGTTGAGTGTATAGATAGGATTCTCAGCCATTGTCTACGCTGGTAATCAGCTTGTTCTTAGAAGGTTAAATTGAATTGTTGTTATATCAACAAGCTACCTGTATAGGATATGACGCTTCTTTTATACTTAGAATTGACATTGCGCTGTTTATAATCTTATCCTCATGACGTGTTATGATGCGCCCATTTACATGATTTAGATCGTGCGGTGAGATTTTAAGCAACACACAATTGATTCATTGGTATACTATACCATATCTTGAATCGTCTGGTAAGAGGTCGCCGTAGAATAACGAGAGCTCGGACAAAGCGGCACAATAGGGCTGACTCAGATGGTGATCACGAGCGATTCTTGGGTCAGATCGTGCTCTTGGAGCTAGTGATGTTTGTAACATCTTCCACGACTTTGTTGTACTAGCCAAGGTGGGTAAAAGCACCAGCGATATCTAAGTTTCCTGATAGTTTCTAGCTACGAGAAATACGATATTCTCGTCTGGAGAAGTATGTATTCGCCATCTTTCTATAGGTTTCACTCATTACATGCCATAATTTGTTCTTTGATTGGTTCAGGATAGAGTCAAAGCCATTGGACTCTAAGAGACTACCGTAGACTTTACGTGAGTCTCGAGAAAGCAGCGTCCATGTACCTAGAGTTTAGCCTGCATGTCGAAAGACTATTGCGTCCTATCATGCCTGTTTGAAACGAATAGCGGCTGCTTGATTTGTGCTGTACCTAATGCGCATCAGCCATGAAAAGTGCAGGCATGCAAACATGGAATAAACTCATTCAGAATTCCTGATCACATCTGAAGGATCTTGCGCTTGGCAGTAAGCCCTAGTTGAGCAATTTAATCTCCATTACAAGCGCCTGGTTGAACTATGTAGCCCCTGTAAGCCATATGGAACTCGGCATGTCAACAGTAGCTCGCATAACCCTGCAAATAGACCTTTATGCATAGTTAATCAAACTAAACCCCTCAACCTTGCGTGCATGAGCATTGAACAAAATGAGGCTGCTCAATCTTATGCATATACCCGTTAGGCATTGCATTGTTCCTAGGGTCCAGCTTATACCGCTGTCAAGTAACACGGACCCGAAGGATTTACAGGGGATACTAGATAGGCTTTAGTTGAGATGACGGCCCAAGGAGCTAACGTCTAAATTTGGTCTGCCAAGCGAAGTCCGTGAACAGCCTCCTGGGGCTTAGATCAAATATCTGGTTACACCATTGGCTGATTTACGGACACGACCAAGGGTTGTAAGCTGCCAAGCTCGCAGGATCGAGTCTAAGCCCACGTCACAATAGCAACCGCAGTCGCGATGATTCTGTGACCAGGCTGTCCCTGCACAGCATAGCTTCACCGATAGAGTTGGGTTGATGGCAGGATCTGATTAACCATGCCAAAATGTTGCGGCTTAGCATCACATCTCAAATTGCGCCCTGCGATTCATCTGACAATATCTGAAAGCAGAAGATGAAAATTGTATATAAGACGACTGATCTGCCGCATAGTAAACAAAATTCTCATCATCAATCTCGCAATCACCTCATTCATCTCAACTCATCAACCTCTAAACTTCTTCGCCCTCCTCATATCTCCATCACCTTAACTCAACGCCACAACCATGCCTTCTATGACCAACATGATCACCACCTTGGCCTGCTTCGCCGCTGCAGCGAGCGCCTTGCCTGCTAATGTTGCTCGACAACATTATACCGACTGCCAAAAGGGCACTTCTTTTTACAGCTGCGGAACTACCAAGGGCTGCTTCGACCATGATCCTTGCGTCGCTCCCACTCCCGTGCCAGCCGCTATTCCAGACTCTACTACTGAGAGTGCGTCTTCCACTACGACCTCCCAAGACCCTACAAGCATCACTCCTTCGGCTATTTATGACATCTTCCCTGAGAGACCCGACTTTGCCAAGGACGCAGTCTCAGGCATCCACCTCGAGACTTACGACGACGCGTCTCAAGTCGAGCAGGTTATTGTCTTCAAGGGAATTCCTTCCGGGGCCAAGGACTGCAGCTTCGGGTGGAACCAAGGTGACAGACTTGAGCGAACTTTCCTAGTCAAGAACAGCAACGCCTTGGCCGATATCAAGCAGCTCTCTGGCTTCCCAGAGGATGGCGATGATGTATCCTACAACTCCATTAAGCCGTTCGATGATGCCGAAAAGCTAGTCGGTGCTAACGACTTTTCCTTCTGGGATGACCGCAAGCCCCAGACCCATGGTGCTGGCGGCGTCAAGTGTGCTGAGACGCTTTACTTCAAGGCTAGTCTGAGGGATGTCAAGGGTGACTCTCAGGTATACCTTGGCCAGGATGACAAGAACGGCTGGTCTCTTTCGTACAGCATTTAGATGCCAGGCTTGAGATGATGATGGCATATAGTTGGGGGTTTGCTTCTTGATGTTCTTTTAGGGGAGTCATGTAAATATTCTGAGAACGGTTTGGCGGTTATCGATGGGTCCTATAGAGTTATAGCTACTTGTATATATTGCGCAGAAATTTAGATATCTTATCATCAAAATTTGTCAACTGAGTCCCACTCGTTCTAATATCCGATTAGTCTCTTCGGGTCACAACCATTTCACCACTGCCGTACCTCCAAGAGAAAGACACATAGTAGCTCCGCTAGTCTAGTTTGGTGTTAGAGAATCCTAATAGTTTCGCCAGTTGGCTCTGCTTCGCAAGAGCCTACATGCATCACAGTTTCAGCTCAAGTCTTTAGCAAGCTGGCTAACTCGTCAACCAATAGGTAGAGAATACTCCAAGAGTTTGACGGCTTAATGTTCAACCGACTAATTCCTGTGGTGCATTTAGTCAGCTTGCATATCGCCTCACTTGTTGGATATAACCCACAGCCTCATCTGATAACCCAACTTCCCCTCTTTAATCCCTCCTTAGGTTGCCCAGTGTTGAGCTACTCGACGCGGCTAATATTATGACTACGGGCCTCGAGGCGCTGGGTGCTGCTAGCGCTGTTTTGTAAGTCATTTCCTTCTCGTGCAGCTTTATCAGCGCCTGCAAGAAGGTGTACGATGGAAAACCTGTGGCTGACAACGAGCTTGAAGACCACGCGAAGAAGATGTCTGACGCCATCTGTCTGGTCCAAACGCGCTGCCAGATGGCTCCTGCGTCTCAGTTGTCTAAAGCTGAGAGGAAACTTGCCGAAATTGCAAAGGCTTGTCAAATCTCTTCCCAAGAACTGCAAACAGAATTGCGTTTCGTAACGTCCATGCAACAAAAAGGCAAGGCCCTCTACGCGATTAGGGCTGCGATCAGAGGCAAAAGCCATAGAAACAAACTTGAGCGCCTCGAACTGGTATTATCCAGGCATAGGCGGGTGATGGAAACAGAGATGCTTGCTCTGCTATGGTATGCAAACCGTCCTTCACAGAATGATCTGTTACTGATTCGATCCATAGTTCACAAAGCGATGCTACCAAACTACGACTGGAACAACGATTTGGCGGCCTTGACAAAGATGTGCAAAACCTCGTTATGCACATCTCTAAAGGCCATACCCAGCTGGAAAGTCTCATTAAGACCGAGCACAGCAAAACGCGCGAAGTTGTTATCCAAGAGACGGCAAAGGCTCAACAGGCAATCAGCGCACGCATCACGACAGAAGCCCAGCGTGAGAAGTTTCTTCAGAGTCTCAAGTTCCCGGAGTTGAAGAAGCGATACAATGATCTAATGGACTCAAACGACGCTACCTTCGACCGGGTATACACGTCTTACGATAACATAACCGGACATGAAGAGAGTGACCGATGCAATCCTGAGCTTGACTGTGATGGTGCCAGTACATGGTCCGAGGGAAAAGAAAAAATCGACCAAGCTTGGGCCGGTTTTGTTGAGTGGCCAAGATCAAGTGATCCATTATTCTGCATTCGAGGCAAGCCAGGCTCTGGAAAAAGTACCTTGATCAGATTTATCATCGACAACGAAACCACGAAACACCTTCTGTCTCAACAGAGCGCAGATGTTTCCATCCTGTCACATTTCTTTTGGAAGATTGGATCATCACCTCAGAATACCATCAAGGGCCTGTTGTCTTCTTTGGTCTATCAGATGTTAGCCGATGACCAAGCTATGCTTGAACTCGCGATGAGTCGTTCCCACGATTACGGCTCGCACACCTGTTATGATGATTGGTCCCTTCGAGAGCTGGATAGCATGTTCTATCATCTTGTCGAAGCCCAAACACGCCATCTCTGCATCTTCATAGATGGGCTCGACGAGGTTTGCCATTCGGAGGAGCTTTCTAAATTTACTCAGCTTATTGAAAGGGTTCTTGACCGTCCAAGAATTAAAGTCTGCGTCTCGAGCCGACCAGAAGCTCCAATTATGGACTGGGTTACAAAGAGAAACGTTCTGGGACTTTTACTTGAAGACCTTACGAGGCCTGATATGCTTGTTCACGTTCACAAAGAAATTGAACCCCTCCTATCGACTGAGACCCTATCATCCGAGGCATATTCCAAATTGACTATAGAGCTTGTCGAGAAAGCGCAAGGTGTGTTCTTATGGCTCTATCTAGCAATTAGGAGCCTTAAAAGCGGGATCAAGAATACGGATCCAGTGGAAACACTTTTCGCTCGACTTCACGAGCTTCCAAGAGGCCTCGAGGAGCTTTACACCAAAATGTGGCAACGGCTGAACGAGGAGAATCCGGTATATCGAAATATCGCAGCGAGGTATTTTTGCTATGTTTTAGAATCCTCAGCTAACTCGACAATACGTTTGCGGTTTCACAATTACTCCGACACCCGATGCCTAGAGACTTCGAACATCACACTTTGTGACATTGCCTATGCAGAAAGACATGACGCCCAGGATGCAATTCTCATGGGAAGCAGCCCCATCGAACTAGATCAAGTGAAGCGCATTTGTGCTGAGACAGAACAAGATATCCAAAGGCGATGCGCCGGTCTTTTGCAAATCAATTCACCAAGTCTCAGATTTGGAGAACTGGCCGGGGAAGACGACGATTGCTTTGTTTTTAAGGAAGTCGATTTTATTCACCGCACAGCACACGATTTTCTGACGGATACAGAAGCCGGCCAGCGAATTTTGAGATGCACTACTCTGACTCAAAAAGACGTGGCTGTGCGACTGGTCAGGAGCTGGCTTTGCCTTTCTGTAATTATTCATTCTACGTTCATGTTCTATTCACACCTCGAGGCGGTTCTTGACAAAGTCCGCATGGCACCCGCCCTACACGGCAGCGAGGGAGTGCAAGATACTGTCAGCCTACTACGTGTTATACAACGTCTCTACCAGGATCGTGTTTTCAGATGCTCCCCTTTCTGGATTCCGCCAACACCTTTTCTGGGCTATTTGGCAATCTATCCTCAGTTTCAAGATTTTGTTTTATCAACTATGACGCAACAGACGGCAACCGCTGCTACAGATATATTGAGAGAGGCATGTTATACATGGCACCGTCGGTACTGGTTCGAGCATTTGCTACTATCGACTAAAGTCACCGAAGCGTTATTATCCATTGGAGCCGATCCCCATGCTTATGGTGGTTGGGATTCCTGGGACCAGGTGCTCCTAGAAAAGAGCACAGCCTTCACTCATATTTTGAAGTTAGGCATACTCCGCGTTCGTGTAGACAAGAGTTTTGACAGCCATTCCACATCAGTCATCTTGAAGCTGGTGGTGAGCATGGCATCAACCTGCCCAGACCTACACGCTACAGCCCTGCTAATCCTTCCATGCAGGGGAACTCGGTTGCAAAGAAGACTTGCGCTGAACGACCCCAAGTACGCGCAGTTGATAGCGGAGGTTGATCTGACATTTCTACTCCAATATCTAATTCCCAAGCTCACGCTTCTTGTTGACGAAGCTGACGCCACAAGATGCCGAGCCCTTGAGTTGCTTGAAAGGCTGGCTTGCCCCACGGCAAAACTCCGATTGATAGATGTTTTTGATCGCTCGACTGAGAAATACACATACCGGCGCTTTTTGTCTCAAGACTTCTGCCCCGAATGTGTCCAAGATCTCTTGGAAACACCCAACACAGACCCAAACCTGTCCACGGAGGAGGTGGTTCCCCAAATCTTTCACCGCGTTGATGAATCAACTTTATGCTCACCAATCGATCTGAGCTTAGATGATATTAATAAGGAAACTGCGATGCTCTCTTTGGTTGAAGGGAAAGCCAGAATTTGCACAATGCTTGAGGCGGGCATCATACCCCCACTTGAATGGATCAATCGAAAGAAGTGGCTGACATCGGACTACCCTCTGACACTAGCGAAGCTCGAAGCTGCCGTAAGGCAGGCGATTACCTAGTCAATAAGGTGTCGAGCATATCTGCACAAGTTCTTCCACTTGCATTAGAGGAAATTTTAGAAGTCTCTATGACTTATGTGTATAGCTCTCACAGAGGCACATTAAAAATTTGACTGGATTAATTATAGGTTTTAGTCTTGATCTTGTACGACAGGCTAGCCAGCAAGCATAAAGATAACATCACAGAATCCCAGTTGGCCTTCTATAGAACCCTTCCTTTGATCCAGATATACCTGAAGCCCTTTGAAATTGTGCTGTGGATACTGCGTTAGGCTTTTTCGAAGACGTTTCTGAATTTTATAATCCTGGAGGACAAAAACATGTAATGAGCGTCATAGTGCCCGCCGTAGTTATGGTACCGGCTGCTAAACGTGCGAACGCCTCTCGCTTGAGGCGGCTTGTCGCTTTCCGGAGTCTAATAGAATGCTCTTGAGAATGTGGTGAAAAATAGAGGGTTTTGAAAGATAGAGTAGATACTTGGACAATCACCACTGCATCTCTACCATTCGACTGTCCCTGGCCAACTTGATACCTGCCAACCTGACTCGTTCATTCACGTCTTTGGAGAAAACGTTTCGACTGGCTCAAGGTTCCTCCTACCGAAATCCCAAATTTCATTGGGCACTAGAAGCAGAACGCCTGGGCGATTCTAGGTAATACCGCTTAGCAGCCTCATATGTCTCGTACTCAAGTGATAGGGTATGAGTACTTTCGAAGCGAACTCCCCCAAAGTTGCCGAACTTGATGTTAATGTCCCACTGGCAATCTTGAAGCACATTGTCTCTGTCGTTTAGATAGACCTTGACCATCCTTAGCCATCTTCCCCCCGAGCCAGTGCCACATCCAGGTTTGTCGCACCACAGAATGCCTCTAGTATCATTTGAAATCATATGTTCGATGTCCTCATTGTAGTCGAGATTAGAAAGCCAGTAGAAGCTTGCTGTGGAGGGTACAAAAAATGGAAAGTCAATCTTCAGGATGATATAGCTCACCTGCCGAGTCAACCACCCGATCCAGCCGTCATTCACGCCACGGAGCCAGGTATAGGTTGCTCCACATTCCCGACAGGTGTAGCCATGCTCTTTACACCCTCGTTTAGGAAGCTGGCCCTGACAGGTGTGTTCTTTGCGCGGCTTGGGTGCATGATGTGTCCCTGAATCGAGACCATCCAGAAGTTGTTCTATCTGGGCGGGGGCGTGCTTGCAGAGTTGTTCGCAGTTTTCCAGTGCAAGCCTTAGATGGGTGCGAATGTTTGCCATGTTCTTCTGATCATGCTTCAACCGCAACAGGGCGATTGACCTTGTAGCTAGGCCCTCAGCCTCCCGTTTTGGCATCCTGAAACTGACAGTCGGCATAAATCTCTTGACCCCAAGGCCATTTAGAGCGGTTTGAGGGATATCAGGCCTGTGAGACCCGTCTCTGCATTTGTAATGACGCCAATATTTATCCCAGAAGTCGTTATACTTCCTGATCTCCCTCAATGATACCCTTTGGTGAGAACAAAGCTTGAAGTATCCCTGTATTCCAAAGCAAATGCCACCCCGTACTTCGTCTTGGCCTGGGGGGAAAAAGAAGGCCGGATGATATTTGAAACATTGACTGCAGTACTTCCTCGCCCACAAGGATCTCAATCTCCTGAACAGCTCGCCTGTATCGGCAAGGCGGCCACAATCGTCACAGAGTGATCTGCGTGCCAACATGGCTCTGATGATCCTGCCTTGTTGGAACCCGAGCCGACTGATGCAGTAGCTCTCATTCTGTGGTATCAAACAATCGAGTTGAAAGTCTTTAAAGATGGGCTCTGCGGCCACAAGACGAAAGATGCGGCAGGTCTGACGAAGCATGTAGATTGAGCTGTATGGACAGTACTTCATGATTGAAACAAGCACCTCAACCGGCAGCTGAACCAAGCTCGCGCTAGACGTCCTGCTATTCACAGCGTCAAAATCCTTCTGCGTCTCGGTTGCTCTAGGTGTCTTCGGGCACCTGAGAGTAGTCGCAGTTCGTAAGCGCACCTCGCCCGCGGGCGTGGATATTTCGAGCCTGGGGACCTCATAGCTAGAAGAGCGAAAGAACCTCTTGATTGGGGCAGACTGTGGGTTCGATCTTCGGACTGACAATTCATACATGTTTTGAAAGGTTTTATGTTGATAGAGGGGTATTTTGTTTGAGGAGCTTGTGTGGCTTCTCATGCGGAAGAAGCAGAAACACGACTCACATTTACACTCGGGGAGAGGTCTCACTTATTCTGTACAGACTCATTTTATATTTACTTTTATAGTTTGAGATCGCAACTTTAAATCTGACGCGGGATACAAAACTTTGCGTTAGGTTCGGCGTTATTATGATCTCCGAAGATACTTTGCATGCAGACAAGACAATCGCATGCATTATTTGCAGAGTTCCCAAATACGGACATCCGTATGCTTCATCTTGTAATAGACTTTGATGTTGGCCACGTATCATAACATCAAGTGAACTCTGTTACGATTACGCTCAACACATGCTCTCCGCTATAACCACTTACTTACAGGCGAAAGACCAAAACCTTAACCTACACAGTTATTGAAGATGTTGTTATTCTTTTTTTTCGTGCATGAATCATGCATGCATGATGCTTTAGATAACACACAGTCTCAATAAACGGCGAAATGCAACATAATCTCCGGTTTATAGAAACGAACCGCAGCGCCCCGAACCGTGGGTTTATGTAAATACGGATTACTTTGATCTTTTAACTTTTACATGATGTGTAACAGATGTGACGTAACATTCTTTGCCGTTTGGTCTTTTCCTTTGTTTCGAATCTTCAGCGTGAGAAAGGGTGATATATGCTTTGCCCACTGCGCTTTGCTTGATATTAGGCAAACAGAGACCCCTCATCCTCCTTTATTTCAGTCAGATGGAGTGCATACTTTAAATTCACGATCTGAATTAGTCTAGTGATACTTTGCTACTCATTAATTTGCTTGGAGGCTTAGGTGGGCGTGATGGCTTCATGATCCCCTCGCTGTATAGCATTCACTTCCGCCATCCGCATAGTCAAGATCTTTGAAATCTTCGTTGTTGTACTGAATGAATGACTGGTATATAAATTTCTATCTAGAGATTGGCAAGATTGATAAAACGATTGATGTTGCCCAAGGATAGTGACATCTTCTTGACTAAGTCCTCGCCCTAGCTCCAAGATCGTACTCATCAGTAAAGATGGGAAAGCGCCCAAGCAGTTCTGTCAATAAACATGCTGGCTAGTCCTTTAAGAATTTTTGTGTAATGCTTGTAGTCGACCCTAAGGTTCTCGGCAGCAAGTCCAACAATCGCCTCAGCTTAGTGTCAGCCAGGATCTTCTCTTCTTGAAAGGTGTGCCATCACCTGGTTGCTGGAGTTGTAGTTGCTAGTTAGTCGAGGAAATTGGAAAAAGGTCAATGAAGGTCAACTTACCCATCCTGGAGGGCATTCAAGCTCCTCGGATGCACAGATCAACCAGCACAAACCCTGTCGGTCCATGTGAAAGGTATTCTTTCGAAGTGGAGATTGAGAAACTTTGATAGAGAAGCTAAAAGGTGAGCTTTGTTAGCTGCTCTTTCCCGCCGTTCTCAACGAAAGATCTTGCAGTCAGATGATATGAATTAGTATCGACGACTAGATACGTACGTTATGTCCTCGTTAAAGGACTTGAAGTGCTTGGGCCGTTCCAGAGACCATGGCATGGCAACAATGCCCTGAGCCAGAGCAGCGACAGCGACAAGAGAAAGCTTCATGATGACAAAGGTATTCCTGTTTATAGATGTGTTTGATAATGTATGATGAGCGTCGAGAAGCTTAGTGTTGAGAATGCTGCAGCTAAACTGGATGGACTGCCTCATTTATACCCATCTTTCCTGCACCAGTGGTTCAATCAGTCTTTCACCTCTATATCCAAGAAACATCGAGTAGGGATACTTCCATGGTGACGACTCTGCTGGCAGAACTGGAATGCAAGTTCGAGGCAGTCGGTCCGAAGCATGTAGCCGTATAGTACAACCTCTAGTCGACGAATATCGTCCTGCATGTCTAGGAGAACCTATTCAATGATTAGAATGTCTAGACGCGAGAAATGAGTGTTGCTAGATGCTGTGAAACTGCAAAGCAGTTGCCGTTGCGTGTCAGATCTGCAGTCTGACCCTCTCAAGTATAGTATGGTCGCACGAGGGGAAGACACTAAAAGAGGGGTATCTCGCAGATAATGAGAATTGAATTTGGTCTTGTTTAAGCCAGCTAGATTAGGATAGGATATATGTAGCAGTCTTCTCTGAGTAGGTCAAAACTGGCCAACTATTGAACAGGAATTTGTCTGGTTTTTATCATTGCAGCAGTAAGCTCTTCTTCGATGTGACTCGCTAGCGCCGGGAAAAGACCAAGTTTACATTGTCTTGCACAACATAATGTTCCGCTCGCACAAAGGTTGCTTGATATAGGTAACCAGGACTCAAAAGGTCGAGCCGCGTTTGTATCACCCGCCACATTGTAATGACGCCCAACGTTACGCTTGAACTCGGAAGATCGCCAGTGGGGGGTTATCCTCTCGGATCTAGAGACTGAAGACATACAGAGATCTACCGATTATCCACACATGCTACTGTGCTTATATTAGGGAGACTAACTCGATGCTTTCTTGGTCGGCCAACAATACTGACGCTGTTTTTAGTTGGGGCTTATGAAGTCAGTAGACTAAAGCGACGGATCACTTGCTCGCATAGTTAGGGTATCATGTATCTATCATTCAAGACTTTTATTCGTCTTCTCCATTATATATACTGTATGCTTATATCATGCTGGTCTAGATTAAGCGACCTCGACTTGGTCGACCTTTCTATCCTTCTTGCCATCTGCCTCCAGCTGTCCACCCTCAACATCTTCAAGCTTGCCGGCATGCAGTGCGCCATGGGATGTTCCTTCAAAGACAGCCTGGATCTCCTCGAGCGTGTGGCCCTTGGTCTCGGGGAACAGGAACCAGATAACAACAATCAAGCACGCCAAAATGCAGCAGAAAACGATGTAGTACTTCCATCCAATGTTCTTCATTGCGATGGGGTTGACCTGGTTTCCGACGACCAAGCCAACAAATGTGCTGACGTACATGATCGACACACCACGGCTGCGAAGCGTGTATGGGTAGATCTCGACGGTGTATGCTTGAAGTAGCGGTGCCCAAGCAATAGCGTAGAAGAAGAATGTGATGAAGACAAATCCGACAATGGCTCTGCCGGTTGCTTCGCTCTTGGTGCTATCGAAAGAGGCGCTGAGACCGGTCCAGATAACGTACGACACGAACATGCCGCAGGTTGAGGCAAGGAACAATGTGCGACGTCCGAGTTTGTCGACCAGCATAGCTCCCACGAAGATGGCAGCAAGCCAGTTGGAGATCTGCAGCAAGCCGTTGATCAGAGTCTGGTCCTTGGCGTCTGTGATACCGATGGTGTTGAGCACAAGAACGAGGTAGTAGCTATACACATGTTAGACAACTGCTAGGGGACCCGAAACTGGGGATGCACGTACCTGACAAGGTTGATTCCGTTCCACTGAGCAAACCATCCGACGATAACGGCAATGAGAGTGCGTCTGCGGTTGGCGGGAGTGCGGATGAGTTCGAGCCAAGAGTTCTGTGACATGGCGTCGGCTTCGTGCGTCAACGCACCCTCAATCTCTGCCATCTCGAACTGGACAAGGGGAGCGTTCGCGTCGCCACCGGCGTGGTATGTAGCAAGGATCTTGCGGGCCTCTTCTCGGCGGCCGTGGGCGACGAGCCATCGTGGCGATTCGGGGATGAAGTAGATGGCAACGAGCTGGATGAAAGGAAGGGCTCCCTGGAGGAGAGAGGGGATTCTCCAGCTCCATGTTGTGTCGAGTTTAAAAGTTCCGTATGTGCACCATGCAGCAATGATGCCTCCCAAGTACTGTGATCCCAAGAGTCAGTTGCGAGTTCCAGCGAGCTAAATGAGGAGATTGTATACGTACGAAAGATGTGTTGTACAGAGCGGTAAGCTTGCCTCGGTGTGTAGGATAGGCAAGCTCTGTGATGAGAATAGGACTAGGCTGAGCCAAGAAACTCGTGAAAAAGCCGAGGATAGCTCGTGCAGCGATAAAGGTCTCGAGGTTCTGCGACACTGCCTGCATGATGGCGAAAGCAACACAGGTGAGAGCTCCGATCATCATGGCCGTCTTTCTACCGAATCGATCGCATACGTAGGTAACGAAGAAAAGCGCAATGACTTTACCAGCTGGGTAGACTGAGTTCATAGCACCGAGCATGGCACCCTCGGGGTTGCCAAAGTAGCCTCGCCATTGGGGGAGGGTCTGTAAACCGTTCATCATCGATCCTATACTCGTTAGAGGATGCTTGTCTCGGAGTCGTGTCTTGGTGTAGGCTCACCATCGTAGCCAATTGCGCCGGAAGAGATAAGAGGGATCAAGAGAACAAGGTTCAGCTTGAGGAGATGCGGAACACGGTACCACGGCCGAGGATCGTCGGGGAGGACCTGAGCGAGGCATGAGTAAAATTTTGACGGAATCTACAAGACAAACTTGAGGGGATGAACAACTTACCGCTGCAAGATCATTACCGACCACGGCAGCTGCCCCCTTTCGCTCAGATTGCGGTGAAGAGCCCATGATGCCGATTGTGATGGATCAAGACTGACTGATGGTCCAGAGAGATTCGATGGACAGACAACCTTTGATGATCAGTTGTTGATGGAGAGCTCGAAGGAATCCAAAGAGCAAGGGCCGAGGAGGTTATATATCAAGACAGGAACAGAAAAACCTGATGCAGATCCAACTGCACCCCACACGACAGGAGACGGGCTCCCCATGGGGAAAGATTTAGCATTGACTATGGGAAAAAGGACTGACAACCTGTCTGAGGTGACATTGGCCGATGAAATCTCTACCAGGATCCGACGCTATTCTCAGCATCTCCACGTTGTCGGACTTCGTTCTCATTGGTGTAGGACTCACAGTTCCGGATATTATAGAATCCGATTGGACTATAGGCTATCCATGACTCGAGCCCCGGCTGGCTACTCACCTTCGTCAAGAGCTATAATCCTGGATCGTTCCAGGCTAAAGTGGATTCAAGAGCTATGATTCGGCCATTCAGCATGTCAAATTATGCATAAGAGCATAAGCTAAGCTTAAACTCCACCCGCGTATTAGTTCATAATCCCAGATTCCCGGTAATGTGTCGAGTTAGCAGGCTCGTTTATCATTCCCGAATACCTACGGTGCCTCTGACCCGAGTAATTCCAGACAACTCTCCGGCAAAATGGCACCTAACACAGATATTGACGCTATTGTCCAATCTTTGACGTTGGAAGAAAAGGTAAGTTACCAAGTGAGACATTGTTTCTGTGATTGTGCTAACACCTCCAAGATATCCCTTCTTGCTGGGAGAAACTTTTCGGAAACAGTTGAATTAGCCAACAAGGGTGTTCCATCTGTCAAGGTGAGTGTTTCATCTCATTTTGCTATATTACAGAATCGTTCATAATGACATGTCCTCAGACCGCAGATGGACCAAATGGAATTCGCTCAGCAGCTACAGACTTGGACATCAAATCTGCATGCTTCCCAGCAGCATGTAACCTCGCATCTACGTTTGATGTAGAGCTTGCAGAGAACTTCGGTCGTGCTCTTGGGACAGAAGCAAGAGGCAAGCGAGTCAACTGCATGCTCGGCCCAACAGTCTGTATGCACCGCCATCCTCTTGGAGGCCGCAACTTCGAAAGCTATAGTGAAGACCCGTTCCTCACTGGAAAGCTTTCTTCCAAAGTGATCCAAGGGCTCCAGAGCAAGGGTATCTCAGCAACCATTAAGCACTTCGTTGCTAATGAGATTGAGACGGCCCGTACAACTATCGATGAGACCATTGATGAGCGTACATTGCGTGAGATCTATCTCCGTCCGTTCGAAATTGCCGTTAAGGAAGCCAAGCCTTGGGCCATCATGACAGCTTATAACCATGTCAATGGAGTTCATTGCGATGAGCACAACTGGCTTCTAAAGGACGTCCTCCGTGGAGAATGGGGTTGGAAAGGCCTCGTGATGAGCGACTGGGGCGGTACCAACTCTGTTGCTCCAGCTCTTAACGCCGGCCTAGATCTCGAGATGCCTGGGCCTCCTCGCCTTCGAAAGGAGGATGCAGTCAAGGAAGCACTTCAGCGAGGGGAGCTCTCCGAGGACACCCTCAATGAGCGTGCCAAGTCTGTTATTCAGTGGGCACTGAAGCTGAAGACTCTCGAGGCAGAGGCTGACCCAACGACCCTGGGTCAGGATACGAACACTCCCGAGCTACGAAACATGATTCGCGAAGCCGGAGCTCGAGGCATTGTCCTTTTGAAGAACCACGGAGACATCCTACCTCTTTCCAAGGATAAAGTCCAGAAGAAGAAGATCGCCCTAATCGGATTTGCCAAGGACGCTATGGCTCATGGGGGTGGCAGCGCCGCTGTCAATGCCTACAGAAAAATCACACCATGGCAAGGTCTGCACGAAGCTTTGGGCGAGGACGTTGAATTCACCTTCGCCAAGGGCGCTCACCGAGAACGTCTTCTCCCAGCTATCAGTCCCGATAGTCTTTGTGGCACCGTGGTTGGTCTCGATGGCAAGCCCGGCTTCAGTCGACAGCTGTTCAAGGAGGGCGAGAGTGAGCCAGTGTCGACCATCGGACAGCCAACTTCGGCGTATTCACCATTAGGATCTCAAGAGTCGCTATGGCGAAGACTAGAAATCGTCGGAGACTTTACACCCTCTGAGACTGGCAATCACTACATGGCATGCTCTGGACTAGGACCTACACGGGTTTATGTCGACGATGAGATTATCTTTGAACAAGCCAGCAACTGCTCAGACCCTATGGGCTCGCTCTTCCTCGCTGCCCCCGAGCCAGAATTCCGCCACAAGTTTGAGGCAGGCAAGACATATCGTCTGCGCATCTGCAGTGATCCGCCTACAAAGATCGGCTTGACCATTCTCGAAGGCCGCAGTGGCGTGCGTACGGGCTTTTCTCTTGAATCAGACCACGATGCCGATCTTGTTGGAGAGGCAGCGCAGGTTGCCAAGGACGCTGACTATGCCATCGTCTTTACTGGTCATGATCCACAATGGGAGACTGAGGGTCGCGATCAGGACTCATTTAACCTGCCCCGCAAGGGAACACAAGACGCCCTCGTCTCAACAGTTGCGTCAGTGAACTCTAACACAATCGTTGTCAACTCGACAGGCGTGGCCATAGCTATGCCCTGGCTAGATCAAGTATCCGCCGTGGTGCAAGCTTGGTTCCCAGGTCAAGAATGCGGTTACTCCATCGCAGATGTCCTCACAGGTGCCGTCAACCCAGAAGGTCGTTTGCCCGTCAGCTTCCCCAAGAATATCGAGGACTGCCCAGCACACGGCAACTTCCCCGGTGAGTACGTGGATGGCCAGCTCAAGGTCACTTATGCCGAGGGTGTTTTCGTTGGATATCGCCACTTTGATCGTCTCCCGAAGGAAAAGGTCAACTTCCCGTTCGGTTACGGTCTGTCGTATACAGTATTCGAATACGACCTTACCAGTGTTTCCAAAGAGGGCAGCGACTGGTCTGTCGTTACACAAGTCTCCAATACCGGAAAGCAAGCTGGTGGAGCTCTAGTGCAGGTTTATGCCGGACGAGCCAACTTATCTGCAGAACATCCGGTCAAGGCTCTTGTGGCTTTTGAGAAGGTTCAATTGCAAGCTGGTGAGAAGAAGACGGTCAAGCTCTTGGTCAAGGAAAGGGATTTGGCCTACTTCGATATTAGCCTCAAGAAGTGGGTGGTTGACGACGGCGAGTATCAGTTCTCCTTGCGTTCCTCCTCCACAGATATTGTTGGGACTGCGACTGAAAGGCTGGAGAGAGCAGTTTTTGATCCATAGGCAGAGATTACTGCGCGCTGGGAATAGACTATGTTTCATACCATACATCACCATATTGATTGGTAGCATGAAAATACTTGGACCTTGGCGAGACTCGACTTTTGCAATGTTGATGTGAAAACAGGCTCAGGGTAAGTTCCTGGTAAGAAATAAATTGATTTGGCATCACGTTTGATTCGTAATAGCTCAGATCAGTTCCGAGGATACAGTTTCCTCTCCGTCACGGAAGATTCGGATCGAGGAAGCCATTTGTGTGGCTTCCGGCTCGAACCGTCACTAGGATCTACCATATAATACTTGAACACGCAACATATGACGGGCTCGACATTTCATGCAGACTTGGTTAAGTAGTCCGGTTTTCCTAGCTTTCTCATGCATCTAGTTATCAAATATCTACCCTTTTCTCATCATGCCAGCCCCATATTCAGGACAGTGCCTCTGTGCAGCCGTCAAATTTACTATATCCGGAGAGCCAGCGACAATTCTATCATGTTTCTGTGAACACTGTAGTAAAGGATCAGGAGGGTCACATCAACTGGTAAGACTTTGAAGAAAGCATGCGTCATCGGTTCAAGCAACTTACTATTCCTAGATCGGGAAGTTCGCGACCAAAGATGTTCACATAACAACAACAGACAGGGACACCATTTCCAAATACTATCTCACCGATACTGCAAGTGGCAGCCGCAAAGAAAAATCGTTTTGCCGTAACTGCGGCTGCACACTATGGACAATTCCAGCTTCTGCTCAAGGGACATTCCATCTCTTCCGGATGCCACTTCTTGAGGGAGGGTGAGTTACCTACCCTAGGCCTGGGGTCAATCACATGAAGCTAAGAGATATTTAGCCTAAATTTCCAGCCGGCGAATGAGATATTTGTCAGGAATCGGCCAACTTGGATGGACCCTGTCAAAGCGGCTGGTCAATGGGAGGAGGCGCGAAAGTAAGACAAGATAATGCGGAGTAGAAAGAGGGGAGGGGAAGCTGGGGGAGACAATCTCGGAAGGACTTGGCAATAGCTTCCGATTGGTTCGGAGCTACCGTACAGTCCGTTGGAGTCACATACGGCATTCGGCTTCGGTACGTGGGAGAATCGGTCAGTTGTGCATAGCGAGAATATGCTTGCATGTACAGATTGTGGTAAACTATGACAATATGATCACAAGAATGGAAGAGACTTGTCTATTCTGATCATAGTAGCTGGAAAGTAGTGAATATGCTAAGACAAGACTGGAATATATCTTGACTTCGCCTCTGACTTGGGCCGAGCGCATTCCCCCTCCTCCGGAATCTCCGGATTTCATTTCGGACCCCGGTCTTTGTCCATTTGCACCTAAACATAACCCCAGCTTCTCCTTCACTGGGGTTTCTCGTTCCGAACCAATTCTCAGCCATTCCGAACTCCCCTCACCCACCAAAACCTTCCCTGACGATACGAGCAGATGGAGCCTCCACGAAGGCTGGTTGAAGGCTCTGCAAACCGTCAGAGTGGGTCAAAACGTCTCAAGATAGACGTCGCTTGCGATAATTGCAGGATCAAAAAGATCAAATGCGATGGCGTACGTCCAGGTGAGCCAGCCAGATACCGCTTCCTGATGGGCAAACCTGTAGAGAGTAGAGGCTAAGAATGCAATCAGCATGTGGCTCATGTAGCAGAAAATTGGCTTTGCGAGACAAATGCAACTATAATGCCAATGTTTCGGTACCTACTCGCGGCTCTGACGCCTCCGCTATCAACCTGAATCAAGATGGAAACTCTATCACTGCTCAGGTACCTGAAGTTCAGAGGCAGGATCGCGTTGAACCAATGGTAAATCCTGTAATAAGGCCTCCGACAAATCCAATAGAGATACAACCGCGAAGACCTCCGGCAAACCCGTCACCGTCGCAGGCACAGCATATATCTCCAGCATCAGTTACAACATCCACGCCTGGCAAAAGATCGGAGTCGCATGGTCAACGAAACCTCGGAGCTTCGGTGTGCTCAAACAGTCCCTCCGCTGTCGATTCTATGACGGCAGTTATTGACGAGGGCACAAGTACCGAAGAGTTCTTTGGAAAGAGTAGTACAGGCTCTTTCACCGCGCAAATTAAGAAAGCAATAGATGGTAGACTGGGGAAGCCAGCAAACGGCACTGGAAACAATGCTTCGAAGGCATTTCCCTCAACATCCAATGTTCTAGGCCCTGGTTCCGGCGAACCGTCCAATTTATCCTATGTTCTGCCTCCTCGCAGGCAAGCAGATCATCTCATGGAGCTATACTGGTTCTATGTTGATTCTCTGTATCCCTTCCTGGATAGAGAACGCTGGAGTCGTGCATACAATGCAGTATTTGCTGGAACGCCAATGGACCTGAATGAGCGCGTCTTCATTGCTACTCTCAACGTCATCCTGGCCCTTTCAACACAGCTTGTTGAGTCTCAGTCGCTGGAACAGAGGGAACAATTAAGTGAGACATACTTTCAGAGAGCACAGGAATTACTGCCCATGAACCCTTGGGAACCCGGTTCACTTGAACTTGTGCAGTGTCTCTTGGTAACAAGCCAGTATCTCCAGAGTACTTATAATCCACATCAGACCTGGATGGTGATAGGATCTGCGATTAGGATGGCTCAAGGCTTAGGACTTCACTTGCCCGAGACTTCAGCAAACCGCGCGGATCCAGGAGAGCGAGAACTGTTACGCAGGATATGGCATGGATGTGTTCTCATGGACCGGTACGTTGTCATCTTGGCCCCTAAGACCACTCAGCTAACACGAGTAGAATGGTTTCTGTAACACATGGGCGTCCTGCCATGATCTCGCAACGACCTGATAGAATTGTTCCACTACCAACTTCACCTGTCCCATCTGAGATCTTAAGAAGCCAACCCCTAAATAGAAGTCCAGGATACTATGATTTTTTCATAAGGTCTGTTCGTCTTTACGAAATCATACACAAGACAATGGTTGCCTTTTATGGGGGCTCCCAGAGCAGTCGATCCAAGGAGAAAGAATCACACATATCGGATCATGAGGGCTCTGATAGCGACGACGAAGACCTCGACAGAGTGGTGCAATTAGATCGTTGCATCAGTAAGTGGGAGGCTAAGCTTCCTGACCATCTTAGATGGGACTTGTTGGAAACAAATAAGGATGAAATCGCACGTCGACAGGCTGTTATTCTCCGCATGAGGTTTGTCTTGTCTGGCTACGTAATGAGAGCTATTGATGCTAAGCGACCTTTAACAGATTTCTCCATGCTCGAATTCTTCTCCTCAGGCCTGTATTATCCAGATTCTGTCTGACGCAGTCTCTGACCGAAAAGCGACCAAGAGACGACACTTTACAAACTCGTGTCGTCCAGCAAGGAGCAATGTTATGCGTGACTACAGCCCAAAGTATCATCTCAACACTGGTCCAGCACGAAGCCATGGATGGCACTGTTGGTCTTCTTCCTGCATGGTGGTACCGAGTTTACTACATCTACTCAGCTGCTACGGTTCTGATCGCTGCTAAGCTGAGACCTGATGTGTTCTCTGGCGTTGAGATTGGCCGTTCTTGGGGCCAGGCTATCTCGGTACTCAAGGCCCATGAGCAATTTGGCCAGTCACCGCGTAGATGCGTTGCTGCGTTGCATATCCTCTCTTCGAAGATTCTACAAGCTACACCCCGAGGTTCTCCGGGACGCGATACAGCCAACAACAGGAGCTTTAATCGGATAGGGGAAGACAACCAGATTGGTGTATCTCATCCTCCCTTTCCTGATATCGAGGTCCCTGACCTAGTTCAGCAGCTGGCAGATGAGTTCGATACTCCAATGCCAGAACTGAATCCGAATGATATCGCTGGCTTTGAACTAGACGTGAATGACATGTCATGGCTGAACGATGTTCAAGGGGTTTGGGAACTATTAAACGAGTGATATGAGCTGGTAGCATAGATGAAAGTTTGCGCTGATGATATCTCTAATTGAATCTGGACTCTATAATCTATTACTCAAGCACCATCTACTCAAACACCATCTTGTTCTTGACGCTACCCAATTCTGTGATGCTGACCTCGACAACATCTCCATCATTGAGATATTTGGGCTCCTTCATGCCCATGGCTACACCAGACGGTGTGCCCGTGAGAACAACTGTGCCAGCCTCAAGCGTAGTTCCTTGGCTGATGAAGCTCACAATCTCCTCAACACCAAAAAGCAGATCATTAGTTCCCTCGCTCTGTCTCTCCTCACCGTTGACAGTTGTCCTCAAGTGCAACTTGGAGGCGTTTCCGACAACAGCCGGTGAGACTAGGAGAGGTCCAATGGGTGCAAACTTGTCGAAGCCCTTGCTGAAGCACCACTGAGGGACGCCTCCGGCCTTCTTGGGGTCTCGCTGCCAGGCTCGTGCAGAGACGTCGTTAGAGACGACGTAGCCCGCAACGTGGGAGAGTGCGTCCTCCTTGGTGATGTTTCTGCCAGTCTTGCCAATAACGATGCCCTGGATAATCATGTTAGATGGTATCCTTGGGTGAAGGTGAGAAAGTAACCTACTAGCTCTCCTTCATAATCTATTGTGCCATCTTGGGCAATCTTAGGGATAGGAACGTCTTCATTGAAGCCAGCGATAGAGGTCGCAGGCTTGATGAACACTGAAGGATAAGGAGGCGGTGTTCGGCCACCTTCTTGGACTGAGAATAGCAGTTAGTAGCTGTGTCTTTGTGTTTGGTTATGTTCACTCACTGTGCTTGATGTAGTTCAGTCCGATGCACCGGATGATTGGCACATCTGCCGGTCGGAGAAGTTCCTTTACAGCCTTGACGTGGATCTTCTCGCCCTTTGTGAGTTGTGAGACGGGGCTCTGGCCCTTGTACTCGACAGCCCATAGATCGTTCTTGGCCACGCGGTCGGCAAAGTCCTTGTCGTTTTGGATGACGGGATCACCAAAGGTCTCGTTTCCGTTGTCATCGACAAAGCGGATAAGGCGGTTCCAGGTGGTTGAAGACATTCTGCGTGATAGTGATGCGGCAATTGTATTGGCGATTCTCATTGTCGTACCACTTCCTCAGGACTTGTATTCTACTTGATATAGTTATTCTTCGCGTTGGACGAGTTACGATAGCATAAAATTGCCGGATAGTCCGCTGACAGAGGGGTCGGCAGATGTGGCCATTCACAGCATAGTCCGGCCGGGACGTGGAGCATCCGGAAGACGCTCCGGAAGGGACGGGACTTTGTCTCGGCAACGCTGGAAAAGGATCCATGCTTTGCTTATCATTATTGGTGTAATTATTGTTTCTACAGGTCGCATTTCCCAGATTTTACTTTTAATTCCATTATCGCACGGCTACTATTACGGCATTAACATATTGACCACTGCCTTTGAACCGTTATTTATCGACCAGGCAGACTTGACATTTCGAGGACTACGTTAAGATTATTCAAGCCACAATTCGTTTTCTTACTCTGAGCCATAATTTTGAAAGCCATCATGGGCGACTTTGCTAGCACAAACGGCGAAACCGCCGAGATGAGCCAATACCTCAGTGAACTTCCCTCTGAGCACATGGAGCCTCTGTGGTCACAAATGAATGCCATGGTGCCACCGACTCCAAAGCCCACCGCCAAACCTCACCTGTGGACCTATAGAGAAGCCCTGCCTCGTCTGCAGACTGCCGCTAAGTTGGTTCCCGAGGAGAAGGCTGAGCGACGGGTCTTGATGCTAGTGAACCCTAGTATGCGTAAGTGTATCGACCCTTTGTTACATGACATTATCTCACCACCTCCAGAATCGCCATACACTACAGATACTATCTATGGAGGTCTTCAGATCGTCAACCCAGGCGAGACTGCCCCAGCTCACAGGCATCTTGCCTTTGCGGCTCGCTTCATCATGGATGGAGAAGGCTTCACGGCTGTAGAGGGCAAGAAGATGCCTTTAATCCGAGGAGATGTTGTAGTGACACCTGTCTGGCATTGGCATGACCACGGTAATGAGAGCGATAAGCCCGTTGTCTGGCTCGATATGTTAAACCTTCCCTTGTTTCGATTTGCTCCCGTCCATTTCGCTGAGGGTTACTCTGACCCACGATATCCCAGCACGTGAGTCTATCATCCTGAGGTCTAGGACCATATTCATGATTGCTGACACTTCTCAGACACTGCGACCCCTGCGAGTTCCGCTTCCCTTGGGCTCCAGTTGAGAAGGAACTTAACGCTGGCAAGGGAGACCACGTTGTTTACCACTATAAGCTATCTGACGGAAAGCCTTTATCAACCACTCTGGGCGTTCAAGCCGAGCGACTGAGCCCTGGTGCGTCAGTAGAGTCACAGGAGAGCCAGTCATATCTTTATCACTGTTACGAAGGAAAGGGCCGCACTGAAATTGTGACTCCCTCGGGCGAAACAATGACTTTCAAGTGGGAGGCTCGCGATACCTTTGCGATTCCTTCATGGTGCAAGATCAAGCATATCAATGAATCTGAGTCGGAACAGGCTTATCTTGTTGCCTGTCACGACGGGCCTTTCCTCGAGTGTCTCGGAATTCAGAGGAGAAAGTAGTGGGTATGTTTTATCGGAGTCTACGGCTTGGGAAGAATACCATTAGTTTGCAAAGAAAACATTGATAAATGAGATTTATTCGGCATCAACCCACGCTAATAAATGCGGCTTGAAAGCACATAATGTTAGTCTCCGAGCCATGCAACCATCTAGAGGTCAAACGCATCACTCACTACATTAGAGTGAATATTGATGGCCAAGAGACCATGAACAGCAACTCTCAACCAAACATATTGGTATTCTTCGAATTCTCATAAATGATTGTGTGATAACTATAGACTCAAATGTGCAAGTGGTAAACTTTGCTCACTTTCCACAGCATTTCACTATGTCATCCAGTGTTTGCATATAAAAGATGGAAACCTTTGATCTAAATCATTGCTTTTTTTATCATGCTACCAGAGCTCCCAGTCTAGAATAATATAACTTGACTCTTATCCATCAACCATCTATCGCTTATTTGCATCAGGCCAGCATTTCTTGCAGCTGCTGACGTGAGGGCACTGCTCATTGGTGGTGCGATCAATAGCCACGACCTCTTCCATGTAATGACCCCGACCGCTAGAAAAACGGCATGCTTTGATGTCGGCCTTCTTCTTCGACTTTACCTCCCGACATTTGAAACGGGTGACGTGGTAGAGTTGATAACACATGGTGTAGGCAAGGGATTACTATCAGCGTATAGTTATTACCGGTCTAGTTGGGTGAGGGACAGGTGTTAAGTGTTAAGAGTACAAGTTTGTAGCGGCTTCCCGGCCAATATATAGTCCTACTAGAAGGTGATTCACTTATTACTCTGTATTCACTATTGATAACAGCGTTTTAGCAGTCTCGGTGTTCTAATAAATCATCGACTGTGTTCACAATGGTCCATGGATGAACAATGCTGCCATGCCCTTTGTTTGGAAACTTATGATCAAGAGTGAATAGAGCAGTGGTATTGGCATAATAGAAACCACGGCACTCGTTGACGCGTTCATTGCTCCACCAAGAAATGTTCAAGGGCTTGTCATACGAAAGTCGACCGCCATCGAATCAAGTATATCATCAAGCTAGTATCAAAGCCCCTTTGCTAGTGCATTACTATTACTGTGTATTTGGCAATATCTCTTTAGTTACTTCCACTTGATTGGGTTCCAAAAGCTAATGCTTACTGATAGAATATGTTGAGAGATATGCATACGTTAGAATATCGCCAAAACATGTGGGTTGATCGGTTATATACCACATGTGCCAGCAGATTGGTCCATGATTTACCACAACACCTGAACAAATGGGCACGAGCCTGCGTAGACCTATGTCAATAAATCCTCTTCCACTTCTCGGCCGAACAGTTGAGGAACGCAGTACAAGCCTATGAACCGTCGGTTGGGATATAAGATCTTCGTAGCCCCATACATGCTTTCATTTCAAAAACTGCCACTGAACCTTAAGCACAGGTTTGATCCACCAACAGTTTTATCACCTCTTCAGCGTTTGATTTTGGGAACTCTATCGTCTCTTCAGTCTATTGCGCGCAACTTAAACTAACCTATCTATCTTAGACAGTAACCCTTGTTGGTCCCTTCAGCATGGCTTCATCCGAGAATATCGGCTTGGCCGAGCAGTCGTCTACGACCCAACCTTCTGGTGTGTCTCAACCACCCAACGGTAAAAAGCAGCGTACTCCTGGTACCGCCACCCTACTTCCTCTGTTTGAGGAACTACCTCCTGCTATTGAACCCTTTCCCCACGAGATTGCTTCTATGGGGAGCCTGGGAGACGAAGCCGGCATGGACAATGCTCAGTCGATGGCAGGTCTTCATTCTCCTGCGAGTGAAGCTACCTAATATTCTTCTAACGAGATGCAAGAAGGAGATAAACCCTCAACTTTGGCTTGATACCAGACTCAACGCCCAATTCTGATACTGGTCGTCTTCTGCCTGGAACATGTCGATATAACGACAGTTGGTGAGCTGCAAACGTATGCTTCCTTCAACTCTGTACGTTTTAAAATTTATTCTTTCTAGTCGAGCCTGACTTAGTGGCTGCGAACTAAATTGCGTATTTGTAGTGGCTATTCTTCTCTTAAGACTCGTTCTATGATGCGTTGTGATATCCCTGCATTTTCAGTTACGCCATGATTGGCGATTGGTGACGACGAATGATCGGGTTAAATTTCATCCATAGACTAAAAAGCCAGTTCTCATATGGATCGGATGGCGAATCCGTTATTACTTCTTCTCAAAGAAAGTGTTCCAGTGCTTCAATCATCTATTTTCTATTAAACGCCAAAATGATGTTAGAACGCGACGTCTCGAGTCTGATGATGCATTCGAAACTGCGTGCGCAAAGTCACGGTTGCGTCTAACCCCGAGTGGGTGCCACTTACGCACCAGGCTCTCTATGATGTTGTTTGTAGATTTCCCGATCCCTACGCGGACGAGTATGGTGACGATGGACGCGAAGAACTAAACTCTCAAGCTGCTCTTGAGTACAACATGACCATGAACTTGACGGCTGCCACTATCATGGCGATGCCCAACCTCGAGGTTCTTGACTGGGCCGACTCGTTTTACATCGCCCAGCTCACGTTTATGTGTCTGATGAGTAACAGACCACGACACTTGAGGTTCGGAAATGCCACTATCGAAGAACCCTGGCCCGCAACACCGTTCCCCGGACAGCCGAACGTCCTTCGTTCCCTTGATATCAAGCTCAGCCTGCCGATTTCTGTCCTCGAGAAACCAACACCGAGTGGTCAAACAGTCCATCCCATGTCCGACTGCTACCGCAGCCTTTGACAGCGGCACTCATCTAATCTCGAAGCAATCTCATGGGATCAATGGGGACGTGAGGAGTTTGGCACTGTCCCGTTCGGCGACGACGACATGTCATTCCCTCTTTTGCGGCATCTGCAGCTAGGAGAGCTCACCGTTCCCATCGACGAATCCGTTATTCGCCCGCTACTTTCCTGTCCCTTGAGGACTCTTGGATTATCCAACAGAATATGGGAAAACTTTGGACACCTCCCACTTAGCTGCGGACTGTACCGGGATCTTAATACCTTTGTCGTTGAGGAATTGTCCCCCAAGAATAAGGCGTGCGAGCAGATTGCAGAGTTCATCCTGTAGCACAAGCAAGTCCAGAAACATTACGTTCACGAACCCAGCTTGGAGCATGACGGTGTCCTCCACCTCGGGCAGTATATCATGCCCGCGCTCTCAAGTGGCAGATTTAGTAATCTTCGCTCTCTGTCTCTCGCTTGGGGTGGAGGCAAGCCCGAATCACCCCCATGGGGATCCAACTTTGATGAGCCACCGATTGAACTGGATATTCCGGATGAGCAGTTGGCGATAATTGGGTCCTTAACCTCTCTTGAACAACTGAGCCTCCGCTGCGGCGTTTATCTTGAGTGGCGGCGTCAGTGGCTCATTAACCACGACAAACTGCGGGCGCAACTGGGTGGTCTCAAGAAACTCAGGATGTTGGCTCTATCGCGCGATACATACAAGTTTCCCGAAGAGTCCTGAGGAGCATGATAGTTACTATTCGCGACGGCCCGAAGCGCCCACTCAGGAGCAGGATGCACAGGCTCGTCCCGAGCTCGGCCGCTATGATTGGGGCCCCTTGAGCAAATTCCGCGAGGAAAACCGGTTCAACGATGCTCGCCAGATAGTGTGGGAAGCTGCTCATAGAAACCGTATGCTCGCAGAAGGTGAGGTTTATGCCTCAGTCTTCCCAAAGCTGGAGTGGATGCTCTGCGGACAAATACCTATGAATATCTCCCATGGTCCAGTCAAAGCAACCCCGTTGTGGCTGATGAGGGACGAGTGCTACAGCTTTGTCCAGGCAACCTTTGGCATTGATCCTGAAGAGAATGTGTGCTGAGGGTGGTTTCTGATGGGGAGGAAATTTTGTTGCGATGATTAAAGACTGGATTTAGAAAGCCTCACTATAGACGAGGTTGGACTCGATGTCATACTTTGTGTTGACGCTCCGTTTAACCTGGAACACATGCGAAGAAAGTTATGGTTCTAAGCTCAATTGAAGAGGACTACCTCAGTTATTATCGTGGTGTCTGCCCTGCATCTACTTGTTCCACATCCTCCTGGCTTCTGAGTTGGCGAATACCTTTGTATGTCCAATTGGATATATATGTCTCAAATGCCTGCTCGCCATGTTTGCCGTTACTGGTAGCATACGTACCGACAATCACACCTGGTACACATTAGTATCTAGCTTGCAAGCACTATGCACTGTCGTTACTTACCAGAGTAGTATGGAACCAAGTCAGTTCCTTGACAGTATCCAAATACAAGCATTTCTGATCGATGACCCTTGTCCTTAGCAAGACCAGCCCTGAACTCAAAGTGCGTGCTGTTGATGGCTCCTACTTCCAGTCGCAGCTCCTTGCCAAGCCACTCAGCCGGCATAGGTACCGAGTTGGTTGGAATATTTTTTCTACCCCGGTATGGCGTTTCCGAGTGTCCACGGAAGCGTATATATGGTTGCAAATTCTTGTCGTCATCCGACTTAAGCATGACAATACCAAGATCGAAATGCTGGGCTTGGTCTTGAAATACCGAGATACCAACTTCCATTTCCTCCTTCTTCAACGAATCAGCCCAGTCAACGTCAACACTATAGTTGAAAATCGAGTGTGCCATTCTGCGGCCAATGAATGTCTGACCTCTGCCTAAAGCATAGTCGGCATCGAAGGCAGTGAGATTGAGCACAGAAGACTTCAAAGCCAGGGTATTGGGATGCTTTGGTGGTGATACCCGGTAGTTTCTGCTCTTTGGTAACCGCAGGTAGACAAAATGGATGGGAATACCACTCCCACGTGGAAAAGTGACCAAATCATCTGCGTTGTTGAGCTGACCTTCACCCGCATCCACGAATGATTCAGCCGGCAATTCCCAACCGGACATGGTTCCAGATACTGGAGTAAACACAGGAAACTCCCCATCTTCCCAAGTAACTGGCGTGAGGACTGTCTCTCTTCCCATCGGGAGATTACCAAAATACGGGCCAGGAGCTTCTCCATATGAACCACCAGCACGGACAGCCAGAGCAGAAGCCCACCACTTGCCCTTGGCATCCTGGAAAAGGTCAGCGTGTCCAACAGCTTGGAAGTACGACTCGGTGTTATTCGCTGCAGTCAGAAGAGGATTGTTGGGCGCTGGTTCATAAGGACCTTTCAGGCTTCGTGACCGCGCCATAGTGACCATGTGATTTTCTCGAGTGCCTCCTTCGGCGAGTAGTAGATAATACCACCCATCCCGCTTCCAAATATGAGGAGCTTCAGGTGATGCCCCTCCAGTTCCATTCCAGGGCATTATGATATCGCCAATTTCCCCTGTCTCCAAATCCAGTGGTGCATGCATTACTCCGGGGTAATAAGCGGCAGTGTGTGCACCCGATACCCATGTAGATCCGTCATCATCCCAGAAAGGTGAAGGATCGAAGCCAGGGAAGCTAAAATGCACAGGGTCTGACCATGCCCCTGAACTGTAGGGATCTGTGGTGGTCACGATAAAGTTGTCCCATCTTGAGTCGTTGGTGCGGGGGAGTTGTTGGTTGGCCAGGGTCGACATGAGATAAAACGTACCCTCGTGATATCTGAGTGTCGGTGCATATATGCCGCTGGTAGCTCTTGGGAGAAACGCCAGGCCCGGTAATTGGTCCGCCCGGCTGAAGGCGTTGGAAACATGCTTCCAGTTTCTCAAATCTCGGCTTGCATGAACGGGGAGACCAGGGAAAGCGAGGAAACTGGACGTAACGCAGAAGAATGTATCGTTGAATTCTGGTACAAAGACACAGCTTGGATCCGGGCTGAATCCACTCAGAATGGGGTTATCAAAGGTCGAGTTGGCACCCGCACATAATGTTGCCAACCCGAGAAGAGGCAATGACCAGGCATGGGTCTTCATGTTCGTTTGTCGGAGGCGATGAACTAAGGGGTCCGGGGAGAGTGCTATGACTTTTAGCAACGTTAAAATAGCAGTGGCCCATGTTTAAGAACTCTCAAGATGCGTATGCAGCTATGCTATCGAGCCTTCGGAAATGCTTGTCATAACGCCAAGATTTCTCTGATACTACCTACCTTGCATGGCTTTTCCGAATGTCTACGTCGGATTTGCAGCTACGTAAAGGCCCAATCAATTTAGCCTGAATGATCTTGGCCGGTAAAACGAACACCTGCGAGGTCAAACTGCGGGGGATCGACAAAAGATGCATTTGGCATTCGAGGGTACTGTTTGTACCACCTGATGCAGCTCGCAGTCACAACGCTATGCTATTGGTAGCCGATTGAAAGGCAATTTACGTGGCAAGCTATAAGCGTTGATGCCCTTGTGAGGCGCGGCAACTGTCATACGACCTGAGGCAACAGCAGTAGATATTGATTGACAATGGCAATAGTTGCATCTAACACGGTTTCCTTCTGTTAAGAAAACTCGTAGAAAAGTATGGTCCGCCACCGAACTACCAAGCGTATTTTGGAACTTGGATCATTCAGCGTGTCGTGGGGGCGCTGAAGAACCGCTAGGGTAGATGTTGTTGGTTGTTGGCTCAACTGCCTCATGCATCGCCCCCGCATGAAATCAAAAGCTTTATACATGTCTCGTGCCCGTGAGAATGAATTAAATCAGTAATTGACCGCTGCGGCTAACAAGTAAATTCTTCGGGTATTTACCGTCTCCCCTTTCCTCGGCACCTCAGTTATCGTTCGTTATCGTGACCACTTATAAAGGCCCTGGTTCAGCTCAAATTCTGTCAAATATCCTATCCTCGTCTCCCATAAAGCCATAACAACAAATCGTTTTACAACACCCTCACCATGAGTGGCTCTGTTGATTCCTATGTTCTCAACCAGCTCAATACCATGGAAGCTAAAGCCCTGCACGGCATCAGTGACAGTCTGAGCGCTTGCAGCGTCGGTAAAATCGTCGGGTTTCGAGGCTATTTCCGACGTCCGCTTCCCAGCTGAGGGAAACCTCTGCACACGGTTCGCGACAGTTGACAAGCTTGTCGACAGCCACATGCGCCAGGAGAACAGCATCATTCTTGTGGTCGTCACCGCCAACAACAATCTCGCCAACCACGTGGCTCCCCACAGAGTCAAGAATGCCAACCCACAGATGTAGCGAACCATCAGAGTCATCATCAAGCCCGACCTCACACGTGCTGGCTACGCCGATGAGCGGACGTATGTACCGGTAGCCAAAAACCAGGAGGGAGCACACAGGCTCCAGCTCGAATGGCACGATGTTCACAACAGAGCAGAAGATGAAGAAGATCTAGAGGCTTGAGACCAAAGCAAGGAATCATTGTTCGAGTCAGGCGCTTGGGCGACTACGCCCCGTGAAGATCGAGGCATCGCAAATTTGCGCAAAAAGCTCAACAGAGCTTTGTACAACCATATACGCAACAGCTTGCCAGGGTTTGTCCAAGACATTGAAGGTAACCTCAGAGAGTGCCAAGAGGAGCTTAATCGACTTGGCAGTCCTAGGTCTAGCCAAGAAGATATGAGATCTTTCCTGCTCACTATCGCTGGCGACTTCCAGCGTCTTGCTAGCCATGGCATCTACGGGCGGTATAACGATAATTTCTTCGGCGGTCTGGAAAGCGAGAGATGCAAGTTCCGGGCTCAGCATCGGGATTTCAGCCCGTCATTCGATCATGTTCTCAGGTCCTAAGTACCAACGCAGGTTATTCATTATTTTGGAAGATGGGGCTGAGTCTGAGTGGCCCGAACTTCCTGACTAGCTGACAGAATTCCTCGATCGCTATCCGAGGTCATTACAACAGAGGAACACATAGCTTTAGAAGGAATCCGCCGCTAATCAGGGCCTAGAATTTCTAGGATATCCGAGCAAAGACTCTGCGGTGCAACTATTCAAGAAGCAGACGACTCCATGGAAGGCTGTCGCCGAATACTACGTTCGTCTTGTGGCCAGAAAAGTCGTTGTAGACCAGGTCACCAATATGATGCAATCTTATTATGGTTTGAGTAACGCTAAAGCCTGTATTCAACGTTACACTAACCGTTATAAATTTCTTGACGAACGTTTACCGACACCGTCATCAACCTGCCTATCGAGAGTTGTCTGGTATGCGATATCTCACGCCCACTGCAGTCGATCGGATAAGCAAGGAGAGCCTCGAGGAACTAGCAGCAGAATCTCATGGAACCCCTTCAAGAAGGGAAGTCCTGCAGGAGGAAGCTGAGAGTCTACGTCAAAAGTTGGTCCAATGTCGACAATATAGGCCCCGAACAATTACAGGTGAGGACAAAACACGAGACCTTAGCCAAGCTGAGGTTTCCTCTTTCACATATGTTCTCAAGCAGCCCGTTGCCCAAGCGGCTGCTAATGGTGCCCCCAACTCAACAACACTCTCCGAACGTGGTTCCATTTCCAGTTACGGCCCCAAACATGTTCAAAAACATATTTGATCAAACTCCCATAAACCTTGATCAGTCTTCATCCGGTGGGCTCTTTGGCGGAGAGACGAAATAACGACCTCACAGCCGGAGAAACAGCCCGCCAGCTCTGGACTCTTTTCAAACCTGTCAAATCCATCTCCAGGCACTCAAGATCCCAAGTCCAACGGAACCTTCAGTGGCTTGGCACTCTTTGGGTCCACTGGTTCAGCAACTGCCAGTAAGGAGGCCAGTACTGGACTGTTTGGTTCCCTATCGGGAAATGGTCCCGTTTGTGGCGCGTCTTCAACAAAGTAGATGCTGGAGGGTGAGACCAGAGCAAAACAACTTGGTGGCCGCCGGAAATGCTTGCATAACCATTACAGACCACAAGCCACTTGCAGCAAGATACCGAACTCAAAAGCCCTGGTTTTTAAAACTCGTATGTCGACAAGGTTTGTGGCTTTATCAAAGAGCGATTGATAAAGGAGCTGCATCAAGGACCTCTTTGGGCAAAATAATCGCAACAGAGCTTAAAAAACGGTCTGCGAGTACATTGTGAGTTGGCCACGTTTGCGAATTGTTTTAGATTGTGGAAAGAGTTTGGTCTTGAACATTCAAGAGACACTGCAACAGCATACTCTTTTATCCCTCCGTCTTCTTTCATCTGCCAAGGTCATGCAAACCTATCTAGCCTTTCGCTCAAAATGAGCAAAAATACCAAGACTCGTCTATAAATATTCAAAGCCACCACGTATTCCCCCCATATGTACAACTTCTTCCTGCTTATACCCAGGGATGAATCATGACCATGCCTCTATTTCGTTGTCCCTCAAATCCCTCCACATCCAAGCCTCGACACTATATGAGTCCCCTTCTCTTGAACAAGATATACCTGTTGCTACCAGCAAAAGAACCAACAGGAACATGCTCCTTCACCACTTGGCCACCGAGATCATCATCGCGATTGCCGATATGTTGTCGCCAGCCGATCGCGCCAGCCTTGCCTTCGCCAACCAGATTCTCTTGAGCAAGATCGGCACCACCACCCTCGACCTCAACCCCATCGACAAGTTCCATTTTCTCCTATACCTGGAGAAAGACGGCAAGTGGCTGGAGGAGATCTTGTGTAGGGACTGCGGATTATTCCATCGACCACGATCACGCACGGGCTCTCGACCAAATGAAAACGCCCGGCGTTGTATTCAGAATGGCGATGGTGGTATGGAACGAATGTTTATCGCACCTTCACTCCCTCCTTCTATCCACTTTGAGCTTCTTCAAGCTGTGGTTCGGTCTTATCTGTGCCAGGGCATGCTGGGTCCATATACTGTGGATAACCTGGCGTACATCCATTGTGACTCTGCCAGGGAAGCAAGGGTTCGGATGGATACTAGGGCGTTTATCTCGAAGGAAAGACATGTCATTTTGAAGACGCAGATCATACTTGACCCCGGGACCAGTAATGACTCCGACATGATCTTCGACAGCGTGGCGGAAATCAAAATACTTTTGGAGCGCGAAGACTGGCTTGAGAGGGTATGCCCTCATGCTTTTTGGACTCAGGTCTATAGCTTCCTTTTCGACCTGGAGCCATCCCCTGACACCCAGAATCAGGCACAATGGTCGTGGCACTATCACGAGATAGATGGGTTCGATCTTCCGGACCGGAACTTGCAAGAATGTCTCTGGACTCATAAAGGAGAGTGCTGGCCTCGATGCAAAGCAAGCAGTAGGCTTCAGCGCAATTTCGAAGGGAAAATGTGGTTCTGTGGGCATTGTTCAACAGAATATTCCATAACTTCAAAACGACTGGACTGTTCAGGAACTCGAAAGAATTTTCTGATCTTGACTTCATGGAAGGATCTGGGTCAATGCAAAGACAGGGAGGATCGGCAGTGGAAAGAACATGCTCATGTATCACCGCTGACATTCCATAAACGTCAAAGTATGTGCGGAACTATAGCAGGGGAGATGGATTCACTTGATGGTGAGGGCAAGGTGCCTCTTACCTACAATCCATCACTTGCGCGTATACTTTGGGACAAGACGGATGAGGACGATACTTGACCCAAGGGCATGTTGGGCGAGATTACTGACGGGGAGGGGGGGCGCGCAGTTTCTTCCTTTGATAAAGAACGCAATTTATCCACACTTTAAGCATCATATCTTAATGCTCACCCAATAGTTATTACAAGAGCCTTGCCTTGGAGAGGAAGGATATTAGCTAGAACACAGGCCTGATGATGTTGCGAGCATACATTGGAGCTTGAATTGAAGTTAGCATGCGATGGGCAAGCCTTTGAGATTTAATAACAAAATAAAGATCTTTCCAACTCAAGATAACTCGCATTGGCAAGGTAAGAAAAGAATTAGACACCCTACCCAGTGAACGTTGTGTTGGTTTCCCGCCGATTTGATTACGATGGATACAGCCAAACCCAACATGCGCCATTTTCATATACAACAATTAGAAGCTCTGGTGTCAACCAATGGGGGGCTGGCGCAATTGGTAGCGCGTTAGATTCCAGTGGGGTTCAATCCCGGAGTGTCCTAAAGGTTATCAGTTCAAGTCTGGTGTCCCTCAAATTTCATTGTGAGATGGATCTATTTCTATGAGATGGTCCATACACAACACGATTCTTTTTGTCTTTCGAGACATGCATGAAATAGAAACTAGATCACTGCTTATTTCACGATGCTGCAATCTTCCTTTCTCTTTCTTTTTTTCTTTTTTTCTTTTTTCTTTTTTTTGCTACCGACGATATAACGACCCTCTCATCCTTTTACAACTCGTACACTTCAACTGCGGTGGCCTATTGTAAGGTAAAGGTCATTTATCGTAAGCACTCACGAAACTCGATACAGATATCGTGGTCAGCTATTGATTAAATGGCTTCTCGCTTCTACCTTGAGCTACTTATTAGATAGATCTAACAAAAATAACTTCAATACGAAGCTAATTGTGTCGAACTTCGTAACTGCTTACGATTGTCGTCAAGCCCCTCAATATTTAATTCTCCCGCGTTACCAATCTGTCCGCAAGGTCCATTGCTAACAGTAAACAGAGCTCTATCCTCATACGTCTGGAACGAAGTCAGATTCTGGCTCGTAGGCTCACACGTATCGGCAATGACCAAAACGCAATTGAGAAAAGTGAAGCTTCCGGCACAATAAGGCGTATTCTGACATTGCACGCAGCAGTCGTAGGGTGTTGATGCATTGTATGCTATCGCCCTGCCGCCATTCTGGATCATTCGGTAGATGCCGTTGCCTCCATTTGCCGTATTGATCAGGTTGTTGTTGGCGCAAGCCTCGTAGATTGTCCGTGTCGGAGCAGTAACGGTTTCAACATCTATGATACACTCATCGTTGGATAATCAACGTTATGGATTTGAGTAGAACGCCGTACCAGTCAAGGTCGTAGTCGTATGCTTGGTCACGACCTTTGTCGTTGCATGAGTGATAGTAGAGGTCATAATAGTTGTAACCATCGCGTCGAGTTGATCAGCGGCTTTCGTGGCTACAATCTCTGCATCCTCAACGATAGTTCGGGTCTGGGGAGGGCGTGTAACGGTGCGCGAACAAAAGCTTCTGCAGCGTGAGCCACGGAAGGGTACCATGATCTTGGTCTTGATGACCTTAACACAGCTAACGGAATGAGGATAAAACCCGGCAGAGGCTTGATTTATTCTAGTGTTTTCCTCTTCATCTGTGTTGTTTCCTCCAACATCAGACAAGTCTCTCTTTCTCCGGGGTACATATCCAGCCTCCTCCGCTATCGGAGTGAACGATGGGGGCGTCGGAACTATCGATGTTGGGGTTACGGTCGTTGTAGAGGTAGTGTTCGAAGTCAGCGTTGTGGTGGTAGTGCTGGTTGCTGTAGTTGTGACAGTGACTAGACTGCGGTTAGTCTGAAGGTCGCCAATGCCTATCCAGGAGCTTTACCCAAGTCTGTCAACGTGATGGTCTCAGCAGACTGCGGCCCCGCGACAGTGCTTGTGCTCGTTGAAGTCGACGTGAGAGTGGTCCAAAGTCTGGGTGTGACCAAGGAATTTCTGGTATGAGTCTCGCACGCATAGTCGTAAGCAGTGTGGGTGGTGTTTTGGGTTCTTGTCGACGATGGCACAGACTCTATTAGACCTGGACCAAGAGATGTTGAACAAAGCTCTGTAGTAGATTTGGTAATCGTCGAAGTAGTTGGGAAAATAAACTCGGGTCGTGGTACAATCATCTGAGCAGTCGCGATGCCAGACAAAGCTGTCAGCACGAGAAAGTGGGAGCTCATACTGATGGATTTGGAGTTGAGCGTAGAGGTTCAAAGGGAAATCTGCTGGAAGAACAGAAGAACATAAGTAGACGTCATTTTATAAGTGAATAATGGAACAATAACTTCGAGGAATGCATTAGCAAGAAACCTTCAGCAATGCAGATTTCATGCAGCTGGAAGATTGGTGTTTTCCAAGTATTAGCCCCGAAATCAGATTATGAAAAGATATGTTCTGTACTACAGTAGAAACCTCTAGCCCTTATGCTTATTTTATGGTCTGGAATATTTACGGATGGAGAGACGTAACTGAGAAATCTCATCATATTCTTGGTTATAGACCTCGAAGAGTTTGGTCTTTGTTCACGATCGGTCCCACCTAACGGCTTGATTGAATGCATAAAGTTTTAAGTGGCACCTGTTTCCACGTGGAAACCTAGATGAACAGCAGTAATTTGATATGCAGAATTTCATGCATATATCCTGTAGGACCCTCCTGACGCAGAGCCTCCTTGTCACTTAAATCGTTATCAACGTGCAGGACGTAACGCTGACAGACCACATATTTAAACCAGATGCAGAATGTATCTTAATATTCCACAATGATCCATTTGTCCGCAACGGCGAAGAGGGAGTAATCTGGGTCAAGCCTTTCTCAGCGGCCATGACCTTCTCCTCATCCACAGGCTTTCCCTCCAAACGGTCGTGCATGGCGTTAACAAGAAATAAGTCATCGGTTATTTCAGGTCAATCAACAGATGTACTACAACATGCTCTGGGTTTATCTGCACTTATAATCCGTTCATACCTGTCGCGAAAGATATGGAAGCGAGAAAATGCGTCCCAAGGATCCCAACGCCAGCGATTTTCCGAAGTAGCGAGAATAGGCAATGGGCATTCTGCAGCAGATGGTTTGTCATCATAATCAATCAGAAAGTGTATGAGACTATTCAACTGGCCTTCTGTGGGGGGATATATCGTCTGCGGTCCGTTTCTCCGACATCCGTGGATGTAAACCTCTCTGCACTGCATTCATCTTGATTAAATATGGAAAGGTAAGACAGCTGAAAGAACATACTCACCTCAGTCTCCGTTTCACCTCTATCAAATACAATGACACCCCCGAAAATCCTTGCCTCGGCCCAGTATCCAACCGCATCCACCACTCCATTGGGGTACTGATCAACAGCAATGTAGGGCCCATGAGAGAACGCTGTTGGGTCCCAAAAGGCATCCCACCTTGCCATATCCCGCGGTGCATCCCTCCAGATCTCGTACTATCTATGTTCATGAACAGTGCCATCCAGTTGGAAGAGGCGAACGGCGATTTGATGACAGCTGACAGCGAGAAGCTCAAGTAGCCGAAGGTAGAAGTCTTTGGAGCCCTTCGACGTTTCCCGAAACGCTCGGATCAGCTGGGAGATAGCTCAGCACGGTACAATGCCCTCGTAGCGACTCAAGCACTTACACTTGTTGAGAAACAAAGGGAATGAACATCAATATTGGGCAATATCCCACGCGCTCTTCCGTGGACTCCTGTGCAAAGTTCTTGGTGCTCCATGGCTGGATGTCCATCTTGTGGGAAATGGAAATCCACGTAGGATTTAGTTGTTGGCAGTCCGTCAAGTATCTCGGCGTATGCGTATTGTGCTATCGGGGTGTCTAGTAACCGTCTCAATGCACGGTCAAAGGAATTGAGGTGCTCAGCATCCAAATGACTGAGACTGATCATCTCTTCCGGATCTTTACAGAGCATTGCGCAGTTGTTGTGTTGCTGATCTCAAGCTTCAGGGGTGGGTTGCTGAAGAGATTATACCGTGAATATAGTTGTAGAAAGGTTGTTGGTTGCGCCGTTGGGCGTAGGTACGGTCCAGGATCGGATGTCGTCCGTCGCACGTGATCAGCCTGACTCAACATGGAAAAGGCTCTCTCCAATCATCACGAGTGTCTTATTACGGTTGTACAAGGCATCACAAGAAGCAAACAACTTTGAGGTATCGGACCGAAGTATTCAATTACGGCAACAATATTACCACGTCCTACTTTACTTCTTCTTCTTTGGCTTTGTCTTGTCCGAAATGTCCACCCACTTCGCGTCAATACCCCTCTTGGGCAAAATCTCTCCAACAAGCACCTTTCGCTGGTCTCCCTGTACGACAATCTCCATCAACCCAGGCTTGGCGCCACTCGCCTGTCCAACGCTTGCAGATCCCGCACACTTCTTCTGCAGCTCAGGCGCGAGTACCTGAGGATCTATGAAGAAGGGCTCGAGGTTGGCGAGTTTGGTCACGACTTTTGTGCCGGTTCGCTTTTCGATGGTGATATGGACATGCGGCGGCGATCCGGCTTTGGGCTTTTGGTCCGACGAAGATCCGTTGCGCGAAATGATGTGGTACGGTTGGCAGAGATGGGTGTCTTCTAGCACGCGCTTCTGCAGGGCGCCACGCGGTATTCGTCCTGCTGCAAGGATGCTGCGATCGTCTTGAGACGGCTTTGATCCTAGGATGTCGTTGGCTAGGAAAGGGTCGAGCTTGACTGTAGAGTTTCCCTGTCCTCCCAGTTCTGGGCGTTGATCGATGTATGCCTTCAAGGCTGCTGAAATCTCATGTGCGCTGTAGAAGTCGGTTTTAGAGGGGAGAAGGGTCGGTACCAGCTTGGGATGCACACGATAGACCATTTGGATGTTGATCTTCTGACCTGTGGAGAGATCATTGCCTGAGGATGCTTGGCCGCCAGTGTCTTCGGTAGGTTGGCTGGATTCTGCGCCCGCCGCTTTGGGTGCCGGCAGTCGATACGGCCTGAAGCCATTAACTTGGTCGTGGTCGAAGTCGGCGTCAAGGATGACAGTCTCCCCGCCATTCCGGTCCTTGGACTTGACCAAGCGTTGCTTATCTAGATTCTTGATAAACTTCTTCGCATTCTTCCACGACGTCTTCTTGATATTGTAGTGGTGTTGGTTTTGGAATCGGAGATTGGGCTGGATCATGTTCGATATGACAAACGATGGTTGTAAGGGAAAGTCGAGGCCAAATTTGGGAGCAGTGCCATTCTGCTTCGCTTTGTAGATGGCGAAGAGAAAGGCTTGGTGAAAGGCGTCATCAACCTCTTTGGTGGATGGTTCCCGCTCTTCATCTACTTCCTCGATCATCTGGGGCTCTTCATCCTTGGTACTCGATACAGGATCTTTCTCGGCGGTATCGCTGGAATCTGGAGCCTCAGTAGCTGGGTGCGCTGACAATCCTGTCCATCCTTCCAAGCTTGAAGGCGGCTCTAGTCCTCCACTGCCGAGCGCTCTCCAGCTCCAGCATTCATCGCCCACCCAGTGAAGGGCTTTGACTGCGGCACCTTTCTGCCCCCGAACATCGTCTGGCAAGCTCCGGATATCGATCTGGCACGTTCCAACCCAGACAGGCACTGTATCGTTCTGCAGGCCCGCGACTGCGACAACCGAGCCAGTGCTCGCTCGAGAGTCCCAGCTGGTGTTTCTAGCCTTGACCAAGCCAGGAACCATCAAGTCGGCGCCCTGTTTCAGTTTTTCATCGACAACAAAATCCGGTGTGTGTAGAAGTGGTACAAGGTTAGGGTTGTGCCAGAGGGTATACACGGTTGGTATCAAGCGGGGGTTCTTTCCAGTCTGAAACCAGAGAACTCTCTCATCTTGGCCTGGATGTGCACCAATGTAGACTGTTCCTTGCTCTGATGATGTGAGGAAGCGAGCTGACGAAGTTGATTCTGGTAGCAGAGAGTTGCGAAATGCTGACTGTGAGCTGGATGACGCATCATCTCCGGTCTGCTCAGGAAGAGGAACCTGGTAGTCGCGTATGATTTGGTCGGCGAGTTTCCGACGGTCCGAGGACCGCAATGGCGCCAGGTTTCTGATGTCAGGTTTTCGCTTGAACATTCTGAACCTGTCAGTTGCTTCAAAGAGAGGGTGTAGCCCTTTTGATGGTGGTTGTCAGAGCAAGCAAGCACTTTTGCTGGGGTGGCACTGATGTTGATGTTGGCTGAGTCATCGCCCACCACTGAGTTGAAGGTCAAATGACGTCACGAGGGGATCTGGCGGTGGTGGGCCTGCCAATACGAATCACATGACTACCCTGAAGCTATCGTGGTGTTAGACGAACTGCAAATATTGGCAACATCATGGCTTTGAGCTATTAAGAAATCTCAGGTTTTCTTATCAAACTAAGGCTATCATAGTTTCGCACCGTCTTGAAATACATCTATCACCACTATCTGCGCAATCAGGATACCGCAAACCACCTTTAAAGTGAGTCTGCTTTGTCCTTGTGAACTAGAACATCTGTCAACATATCTGCAAGCTCGTTTCGCCCTGCATATTTCGGAAGGTTCATGTCCAGTGTTGAAAGATACTCACCCTTCCCTCTCTCAAGAAGTTGTAGTTTCCATTTTAGCATCTTTGCTGTGATCTCTTCCGCCGGCATCGCCCATTTCTCAAGGCCAATATCAGCTAGAATCCCTCGCGTCTTTCGTTCGTAGGCCAGTCTGATAGAATGTACTCGCTCAAGCAGTGCAAAGATGACAGAGTGAAATCTTGTCCCCACGAGAAAATCGAGTTCCCTAACGACAGCCCTGGCGTCGCTATCGTCTGCCTCTACGATGGTGATGTTCCAAACAGAGCTGCATTTGTTACAGATCGACCTTTGGATTTTTCGATCATCGTCGTCACCAACTGTGTCCGTTGCCATGGGAAAGAGAACAACATGATAGTTTGGCATAGCCTGGACCAAATCAATGAACCCAGCCAATTCCTGCTCCAGTACAAACTGTTGTTTGGATGGGAGGCATCTTCGAACCGTCAAGCCAATCAAGGTTTTGTCTAGCCCGATTCCATGTGACGATCTCCAGCCGGCTGGGTCTGAGGGTTGTCCTAGCGGTGGAAGAGTAAAGGCCAAGTCTACCGTGCGAAAGGGCGCCGGGCTGATTGATCCAAGGTTTTCGAGTAGCCGCATGCTTTCATCCTCGCGGACAAGCACATTCGTCCCTGATAGAACATTTCTAATCAACTTCTTGCGCCATCCTTTTGGAAATGGTCCGTATGATTGCGGAGTTAGCGTGACCGGAACGCCCGCACGCTTTGCGACTGATATGTGGCTTAGTTGAACAACGATCTCCAGTTCATGCCCGAGTCCAGGCGTGAGTGCGCCTTGTATATAGGGCCCTGCTCCCACTAAAGAAACAACATGCTTAGCCGATCTGATAGCCTTAAGTTCAAGCTGAATCTCTTCTGGAAGAAGACTCTCTGCTATGCGGTAAAATGGCTTTGGTCCACGGTTCCAAAACAAACAAACGCCACTAATGAACACTTGGCGTGCTAAGTGGTTCGTGCATGGTGAGCGTGTTGCCCAGCGTCGCATCGACCCAATATTGCGAACACCTCCGAACTTTGGGTGAATGACAGGATCATCCATGCTGGATATGATGATGTCACACTCGGGGTATGCCATGCGCACTTGGAGCACGACGGCGTCCCTGAGTGCCCTATCACCGGCGTTGCTGTGCACATATGCGCCTGAAACGAGGATCAGCTCTCGAGACATTTTGACGGTGGACCAACTTGAAGGCAGTTCTAAAATAGCAGTAAGTAGATTATAAGAATGTGTCACTTGGGATTATATCTAAGGTTGAAGTCATGAACCACAAGTAATTTAGGTGAATCAAACTGCCTTTTATTGTAGAGGGCGTGTACGCCTCTGAAGCTATTTTATGCTCCTTTCATCTGACTCCCCTTGCTGCGCCTAGTCATAAACTCAATCAGAGTGCCCTCATGACCAAGTGTTTGTTTCTTCCTTGGTATGTCTTCAGTTGCCGTTAACCATGAATCCTACAATAGAGTATCTCCTACGTGCCCTTGTCCCTGTAAACGGCTCAAACCTGGAGCTTTTGGGTAAGCAACGCCGCACACGTCAGAGAAGAAAGCACTTATTAGTTGAAAAGGTTCTAACAGAGGTAGAGACACATATTTCCAACGGCCGTCGCGGGTTGCAAATGTCATTTTTTGTTACATCGCCTCGATATGGGGGATATTGGGGATCATCAGAAAAGGTACTTGAAAAGAGGAGGATTTGCTGGTTAAATCAGCTGGTCTGAAGTACCTATACCCCTCCCGATAATCGATTGGCCAGTTGGTGAATACTTTGCTGATAAAGGCAGTCTTGGTCCAAACTTATATTGTTCCGAGAGGGGGTTGGGGGAAAACACAGCCCCCAAGTGGGTGGTAGATTGGCGGATTTTGGTGTAAGTCGGAACCGTGTTTTGTTTTAGCTTTATACCATCCAGGGACTTGTATTGCGTAAGATGCAATATGTCCAAAGGCCGTAGAGACTGTTCTTTCCTACCTGCATCTAGTCTGCCAAGAAGGGCTATCACAGCTAAGAGCGGGTGGTCGCTCAAGTACGCGCGTAACAGTTGCAATCTCCTACTGTCTCCCCGTCGGTCTGCATTAAATGTCGTTGTGCGGATGCCATCGAATTCTTGGCAATGGGAATTGCCGTGCCCATTCGTATTAATGGCCAATGCCAATCGGACTTTAACACCCCTGTAGCCATAAAGCATACGCCATGGCTTTGTTGCAGATCTGATGCCATCGTCTTGTTTCTATAATGTTCCTCAGGGTTGCTTAAGCTTTGCTAAGTCGCATGCTCGCGTTGTAAGTATGTTTAGAATCTGAACCTACTGGTATCTCTTTAAGCGGCACAAGGCATCAAGGGTGTCACTAGCCCCACTTTGCTTACTAAATCCGCTAGTACCTGCGGGGTACATAAGGTTCTGTTTAACCGAATTGATTGTGTTGATTGATCNNTACATAATAGCTCCGGTTTAACAGGTTCTTGTCAGACAGCTAGGTGATTTTTCACCACCAAATTCATTAAAAACCTTATATAAATAGCCCCTAGCCTATTATAATTAAAACGATAAGCTCTTTAAAGATATAAGATAGCTTAAATAATTATAGCTTTAAGACCCCCCCTTTAAGTGACCCTACTATTATACCTAATTTTCTGCCTAAAGAGGGCTATAGTTAGGATTTTTAACCTTTTA